>JAOPJI010072115.1:0-10408 GCA_027122695.1 Merluccius productus | reverse complement strand
GTGTGTGTGTGTGTGTGTGTGTGTGTGTGTGTGTGTGTGTGTGTGTGTGTGTGTGTGTGTGTGTGTGTGCGTGCACATGCATGCACATGGACACGCTCATGCTGTTGGTACCCTGCACTATGTTGGCTGAAACAAGACCATATGCTAAAACCAGGCACCTCGGACTTTACTGTTCCCTGTCGTCCTTCCCGCCAGTCTTCAGGAGCTTCAGCAGGAAGATGATGATGATCAAATGATCATCTTTTGAGGATGATCATCTTCTGACTGGAAACCACAAGGTCCTTGAAGCTTGCACCACCACGTCTGCAAACTGGACATGCATAGCAGATATGTCGTATGCAGCTGCCCTGACATGAGTATTCGCCGTTGCTTCCTCAAATCATGATTATTCACAGGCCAACACGCCAAAATCCTCCCCTCATTTCCCTCATTTCTTCCGCATTAATCACCCCATTGATTTTCCGAAAAGGGAGAAGAAATTATCACAAAAGTTTCCGAAAATAACCGCTTCATCGCTTTTTGATGATTCAGATTACAGAATGAAATATAAATGATTCCCCGGAATAATGTTGAAAGCGTAGAAGATGGTTATGATGGTTACCGTCGTTACAACAACAAGCTCTGTTGTCCACACATGAATGCACCTCATATTTTAAACCCTGAACGCCCAACCCATGACGACCAGCGAAAACTAATCAATAGACTATTCGTTCTACTTCCTTTATTTACCCAGGGTAGGTCGCTGAGGTTCAGCGACGCCCTGCTTCCCTCCCACACAGTCCCACAGCGTTCACACCTGGGAACTGCCCAGTGCAACCACAGTCTGCTGTAATACTGTTGGCCACTGAGCAGCTCTCACTGGAGCGGTTGGGGGTCAGGTGCCTTGCTCAAGGGGCACTTCCGAGTCTTGTTCATTTGCTTCCCCTGCCCCAGATTTTTCCTGCCGGTCCGGGGGAGCGAACCGGCGACCTTTCCGGTCACGAACCCGCTTTTCTCGAATTCGAACTAACGGTAAACACGAAACCAAAAATGTTAATTTTTTTGTGTATGTGTGTGAGGCTACAAAGTGGGAGGTGTGTCACTGAGTTAAGCATGAAGTCTGGGAACCTGCTGTGCTTTCAAAAAGGCTTGTGTGCACGAAAGAAACTTGATCTTGTGAAACTTGTGGCTCGGTCCCCAATGGCTGGCAAGATGAAAACAACAACAATCCATAAATCAGCGAGTCGGGATTTTTAAAAAGTCTCCATGGACCTGCTGACGTGTACAAATGACTGAAAGGGGACTCTTTCAGTTTCTCACAAAAGTTACAAAACCACGCATACCCACCATAAAGTAGTGCATGTGTGTGTGCATAATTTGAATATCGTCATCTGTCACTCTTAATCATCTGTCACTCCTAAAAGGGCAGGAGGCACCGGAGAACAAGTGCTCTCACTCACAACACCGTATCAGATGTCATCTCTGTGTGTGTTTCTGGCGTTTCGCAACACAGCTCAGCGGAGGAACGTTGTGATCCAGGTCAGTGCAGATGTTGAGTGGAGCCAGAGACTAGGAGGCCGCTGCCAGAACAGTTTCTGGCCCAGGACTGTGCGTTAAACGGCCCCCGTCGAAGAAACCCTGTCCCTGTCCCTCCAGGATTAAGGCAAAATTAGTTTGACGTGCAGCGCGCTGAAATCATGGCGCAACAACAGTTTGCTCCTTCTAACAAGTATGACCCTCTTTTCCACCCTGCTACCACACTACAACGCTTCTGCATATGAAGTCCAATGTCTTTCACTTCGATTCCCATGCGAAAATGAAGGCAAATACACCAAAAATACAATATCAACGTAAATTAAAATACCTGAAACCTGAACAAAAATGTCAAAAATCACAATAGTCCTAGATGCTGTCAAGCTAGATTATGAAGCTGTGCCGGGCAATTTTGCAATCGTATAATTTACATTGCCAACAGCTTACACTAAACCTTTTGTCACTTGTCAGAATGCTCTTTCACTGTATAGCATGTATAAGTGATAGGTTATGACTTATGTATTCTCTCATGCACAAGTTGGCTTTATAAGAGACCGGCATCAAGAGGAGCATTGCCACACTCCTGTAAAATAAGAATAAATCATAAACTATGACATGAGAATAAGATGTCAGGCTGACAGGGGTTTGACAGACCCTGTTCCCCTATTGGCTTGATTCCCTTTCACCAGGGAAGTGTCTGGCAGTTGATAAGATTTGAACCTGTCAATCAAAATCATTTCTTAGATTATCCATATCAGCAAATTGGTTCATGTGAATATGGTAATGTTGTCATGTGTTAATGTCGGCCCACTCCTGGGCCCCCCCGACGTAATCGGTGGACACGCCACTGCCTTCAATGAGCAACGGAAACGATGGCTTTGCTGTGATTTATATGGGAACGTTGCAAACACTGGATTCCTTCACATCATTTTAATTTGATGAAAATAAACCAATTTTCCCCCACATGTGAAAATGGGTTTATGACCCAATAGTCAAACGATTTACCAGAAGTGTCCAGAACTGATGCGTGGCACTGCATTATTACCCATGACCAATAATTGCCGATAATGGAGAAAGAAGCGAGTCACTAATGATTGTTTAGTTATTCCGACCTTGCGTCCAACCGGAACATGTTCACCATGTTACCACTTACCGTCAGCGTAGCCGTCTATTTATCAAGTTGTAAACGGTGCATAGCAGCCATATTGGGCCTGTTCAAGGAGAAAAACAAAGAAAACAGGAGTGGACTCACTCCCTAAAGCAATCCCAGCTCTTATGGGCCAAAAGGTTCCTCCTGTTGTGAGACATAGGCCTTTTCCTATATAGGGGGCTGGATGGATGGGTGAATAGATGTATGGCTAAATGGATGGATGATTGGATGGATGATTGTATAAATCGATCGATGGATGCGTGGATGGATGCATAAATACTAGGGCTGAACGATGAACCAAAATATATTATCGAAATCGCAAAATGGCCAAGTGCAATATCCAAATCGCAGGTGCTGAACATTTTTGATAAGTACATTTATAACAGCATTATAAATGAAGTGCTGTAGTGCTGCAGAGATGCCCTGGCCTGAAAGTTTGTTTATTACAGACCCCAACAAATGTCACATCATGATTTTAACCGTTTTTTCAGTGAAAACACTTTAGATTAGGGACCACATATTCACCATTAACTAAGATCGTCATTTATGTACAACAACTTCCTTACTTACTATCAATAAGCAGTAATTAGGTTATTGAGGGAAAATTCTAATATTAAAGTGAACGGCCTAGTAGTTGTAGAATATGGTCATGCAGAATAATGCATTAATAAGTGCTTTATAATGACTAATAAAGAGTCAATATGCGTGCTTATAAGAAACTAGTTAATGGTGAATATGTGGTCCCTAATCTAAAGTGTGACCATGATTTTTTTTACCACATCGTTCAGCCCTAATAAATGGATGGATGATGGATGGATGTTCATGCTATGTGATTATATGCGAATATTTGTTATGTTCAGTGATTTCAGTCATTTGACTGACACACTGAATCCTTCACACGTCCTGCAGTGACAGCAGCATGCTCTCATTTCCTCGACCGCACCCCGGCTGAACTGTGGGACTGCGAGGCGTGTTTGTTTTGCGTGTGTCTACTGGTGTCATGGAAAGACAACCATAAGCTCCTGATAGAAAACAAACATTTGTGGCCTTGGGAACCCAAATTAAGTACATGATCTGAGTGCTGGTGGGAGCTCATGTCAGATTCACATCCGGGAAAAAACTTTTTATTAAAAGGCGGCAGGATGGTGTGTGTCCCCATTTCCCATCGCCTACCTGCAGGCGTCCTTGAGCCAGATGCCGAACCCTGACCTGCTTATGGACGGCATGTAGCTAGGAAATATATTCACTGTATGAGGCTTTGGATGCAAGAGTCCTCCTACATGACTAAAACTATTCATATCGATTTGCTTTGGTTAAGCTTTTCTAGCCAAACACATACCTCAAAGCAAGTGAACCGCTGTATTTCTATGTATTGATTTATTGTTGTGTTGATTTGTTTTGGTTCAATCACAGGTCATCAACCATCGGGGTCCAGTAATTGAGCCGATTGGTATTTGTTTTAAGAAGATGTCATGCTAATACGATGGACAAGGCAATTTTGCCGAAGTTTCCAAGCATGCAAAATCAGCCGAAAGACGCACACACACACATTATTGGCTGTGCAAGGTAAACATGAAACCGGCTGAGTTCTGGCCGACTACGGTAGAAATTACATTGACAATGTTTGGTAAGCAAATGTCAAAATCTCATCGAGTTTGCCATGAGCTGACGTGCTCAGGGGACGCCGGGGATTCAAACTCTTTGAATCAAAATTCAAAGAAAGCGCAGCTATGCGCGTCTGAAGATGAGTCGTCCCTTATCTGGCCCCTATCGACCGTGTGTCCATAGGGGCCAGATAACGGCCTGCTCATCTTCATATCTACAGCGTCAGAGAGCACAACTTAAAAAACACAACCGCTGCAGGCGACTTGTTTGTTTGCGCAAGCCTCCCTAAAAGAACATACAGTCCTAAACAGTCACTGCTCTGACGAGGAAACATCTGAGAGATGGGTCTCTGTGATACTGAGGGGTATTACCCAGAGCTGATTGTGATTAGCCCATTCACACTGTACAATACATGACTGTACAATACTACACAAGCATCATATACCAAAAGTCATTGATTGTCACTCTTGAACAACTTCGAGATGAGTTACTTGTTTAATGTCCTTTAATGTCTGCATGCAGACTGCTAGTAGTTCAGCAACATTGAGGACATATGATAGAAACGTGGGATCTCATCTTTTCCTGGCCCTGTGTGTGTTCGTGTCTTGTGGCTCCAACATGAATAGCATGATGACCTCTACTGGACGCGTATTGAATTACAAGTTAGAGGAGCGTCGCTGTTCAGTTGTCTACAGTTAAAACATCCTTTCTGAATCCATTTTACATTTATGCTCACCTACATGTCACCATAAATACATACCCTTTAGCAAGGACCAATCAGGACATTTCTGCACACATATTATTGGCTTTTAACAAATACCTGGATGATAATGGTAATAATTACCTATATTGACTACTAAAAGATAATAGTGTTTTGTTTATTTCATATTACATCATTGCAGAAGCTGGACTGCATTTGCGAGGGGGAAAACAGACGTGTTTTCAATGTTGTTGCACCTCTGAAAACGGGGGAATGCGATTCCCATGATACTTCACATTTCATGATATTTCATATGTTCATAAAGTTGACAGCCTAGTATGTTCAAAGTGCACACACACAAACAATACAATCATTAAAGTTCACTAGATGGTCGAGAGACGGAGATAACATAAAAGAAGAATCACACGCGGGTCATTTCAGGTTTCATATTATTATGACTACGTGCGATATACACTGTATATATATATATATTATTTACATGTGCTTAATGTAAGCAACTATCTCCCATGTGGGTCAGCAGATCCGGGCAGCCCTCACTCCCCAGAGGGGTTTCCTATCCACATCTCAGGTAACAGTCATAGCTAGTCATAGGTAATGAAGCCTGACCTTTAGGTGCTGGGACAGGTGGTAACATAATAGAGACAACCCCCCCACCTTCATCTTCGCCCACTTGTGAGCCCTCCACGGTCTTGTGAGGCTTATGTTTACTATGAGGCCTCTGCTCCTCTCCCGGTCTACAACTCCCTGACCGGTCTCAACCTGGACCAGCAGCATCACCTCTTTGACCGCCACAGGTCAGTTTAATCAAGTTTCAGCAGAACACGCGCTGGAATCAGTTACTGTTACAAGGTAGTAAATAAATTAAAGATGCCCGGGAAAAAACAGCAAACCGCCGAGCGCCACCGGCCAACGGAGGAAACCAAAGAGGCGGATGACGCCGACTCGGAGGATCACCAACCGAAGGAGGGGAGACGTAAACAGGTCACCGACGCGGAGGATGCTGGGAGGTCGAAAAAGGTTCGAAAGAAGAAAAAGAAAAAAACGTCGAGAGGGAGCGACGACGAGGAGGGCTACAGTTCGGACGCGTCGGGGATCGTCGCCGACGTGAGGAGCGGCAGCGCCGCAGACAGCAGCAGCAAAAAAGGAGACCCCAAGAAGAAGCAGAAGAAGAGGAAGGGGGATGAGGGTCCGAGCGGCGAGGATGAGGACAGCAGTCACAGCGGCAGCAACGGGTCCAAAGGCAAGAGGAAAGCAGAGAAGCTCCCCGATGTGATCCCCACCACCAAGAGAGCGACCAAGAAGAAGCCATCGGTCCGGGAGGACGACATGGGCTCCAAAGACAAGAAGTCCAAGGACAAGAAGGACGAGAAGAAGGACGAGAAGAAGGACGAGGAGAAGGAGGTCGAGGCGCCCGAGGAGGAGGGCAAGAAGAAGGACAAGAAGGACAAGAAGGACAAGAAGTCCAAGAAGGACAAGGACAGCGATGGCGAGGACACGAAGGACAAGAAGACCAAAGGCAAGAAGAAGAAGAACGTGGAGAACTACGTGGAGATCTACGAGAACGAGCTCCGCAACTACGAGGCGGAGAGCGTGGAGAACTACGAAGACGAGTACCACAAGAAGAAAGGTCAATATTAGCTTTCATTTTGTTTTTTTGACGTGTGTCGTGTGAAACCACACAGCTGTAGACCTCACAGTGAACAGGTTGCATGTGATCATGATGATATTTGCCTTTCAAATCGATTTCAAAGTTAATGATTTCACAAAATGCAGCCAGAAAACATTTGGCATATTTAAAGCATACTGGGATTGATTGAATTGAATTATTGAATTATTTCGCTTTTCCTGATAATATCCTGACGCTATAGTAATGATTACATTGTTAGCATGATTGCCATGGAAACACTTCCCCCCCCAAAAAAAAATACACACCCTACCCCAGGATGTGATCACCAACCTAAGGCTACATGACACCTGTCAGAGGGGGGGGGGATGGGGGATGGGGGTCTACATCTTGATCAGGTCTTTAGTTTACAGTCACCCAATCTGCTCCTATGGTTCCCGGCCCAACGTAAAGCCGGACCCATATGTCATTAATCTGTCTCGCTGACCTTGGACAGGATATACAGTGTATCTTACACGGGCAGACAAACACCGGGGATTGGCAGACAGACACAGACACAAAGAGACGCATGCATGCAGGCGTGTCCTGCGTATGTATGCATGCATACATGCATGAGTACGGATAATTGAACCTTTTATACACATAAAACACTCTCAAACGTGTGTTTACATTTATTTTAAACCACCCTTACTTCTCCTTCCTCTCTTTTTTCGTGTCTCCCGTCTCCCCCAACCTCGGCTTCCTTTGACAATTTACACACATTTATTTCACACACTACTGATTAGATTAGATTAGATTAGATAGTACTTTATTAATCCTTTGGGTGGGTACCCTCGGGAAATTAAAGTTCCAAAGCAGCACAGCACCATAAGTTAAAAACACAGTACAATCATACGTTAAAAACACACTCATACTTTAACACAGGTAGATAAATAGCTATAAAACACTGTATAAAACTAAAGTGCATAGGTTAAAATACATAATAAATACATTAAAACATCTAAAAAACATCTAGTCCTCCCCGTCCCCTCTCCCGCCACGCCCCCTCCCCCTACCCCCCAGTGCAGAGTTGTACAGCTTGATAGCTCGAGGTACAAAGGAGTCCTTCAGTCTGTTTGTTCGGTTTTTGGGGAGGAGGAGCCTTCCGCTGATCTGGCTTCTCTGTGCCCTGATGACAGCGTGCAGAGGGTGACTGGCATCTTTTAAGATGGCTAAAAGTTTGTTGAGGGTCCTCCTCTCTGCCACTGTCACCAGGGGGTCCAGCTTTCTCCCGACCACAGAGCCAGCTCGCCTGATCAGCTTGTCCAGTCTGTTCGTGTTCTTTTTAGAGGCCCCCCCGCCCCAGCACACCACAGCATAGAAGAGGACACTAGCGACCACAGACTGGTAAAACATGTTGAGGAGTTTGCTGCAGATGTTAAATGATCGCAGCCTCCTCAGGAAGTACAGTCTGCTCTGGCCCCTCTTGTACAGGTAGTCTGTGTTGCATGACCAGTCAAGCTTGTTGTCCAGCCACACCCCGAGGTATTTGTAGTTGTCAACTACCTCCACCTCGTCGTCCCCGATCTTCACTGGACGTGGGCATGGTCTGGACTTCCCAAAGTCAATGACCAGTTCTTTGGTCTTTAAGGTGTTGAGCTGTAGATGGTTTGTACCACTCCATGCAACAAAGTCTCCTATCAGACTCCTGTACTCCTCCTCTCCACCATCCCTAATACACCCCACAATGGCCGTGTCATCAGCAAATTTCTGCACATGACACAGCTCGGTGTTGTAGCCAAAATCTGAGGTGTATAGGGTGTAGAGGAGGGGGGCCAGCACCGTACCCTGAGGAGCTCCCGTGCTGCTGACCACAGTGTCGGACAGGATGTTCTTCAGTCTGACATACTGTGGTCTGTTGGTCAGGTAGTCCGTGATCCAGGATACCAGGCTGGTGTCCACTCGCATCCTTAACAGCTTGTCCTGTAGCATAAGGGGCTGAATTGTGTTGAAGGCACTAGAGAAATCCAAAAAGAGGATCCTCACTGAGCCGCTTCCCTTATCCAGATGGGAATAGGTGCGGTGTAGAAGATACAGGATGGCATCCTCAACACCAACAGCTGACCGGTAGGCAAACTGTAAGGGGTCCTGGGCATGCTGCACTTGGGGTCTAAGGAGACTGAGGAGAAGCCGCTCCAGTGTCTTCATCAGCTGTGAGGTGAGTGCCACTGGTCTGTAATCGTTCAGCTCACTGGGCCGGGGCTTTTTAGGGACTGGAACGATACAGGATGTTTTCCACAGAGTAGGCACTTTACCCAGCTGAAGGCTGAGGTTGAAGACATGCTGGAGTGGCTCACCCAGTTCAGCAGCACAGGCCTTAAGCAGTTTAGCCTCTTGCTGGTGGTTGCCTGCTGAAGGTGGTGAGTAGGGTCCCCATTTTCAGTGTTTCCTGGTGGTTTATAGTTGTCCCCCCAACTAACATGTGCCTTTTTGTGTTTTAGGCTCACCTGCTGCTGTTTTGCTTTGTTTTTGTTAGGTTTGCCTTTTCTTTAGTTTATTTATTAAGTTTGTTTACTTTGAATATATTTCAGTTATTTTGCTTTAAGTGTATGTTTTGATATTGTTTAGTTACCAACAGGGGTTGTTGGTTTTGTTAACGTTTGATTCTTGGTTTCAGGAGTGTCTTTCTTTTGTTCTCTTGATTTTTGGTGTGGCATGGGTGTCCTCAGGTGGGTGGCTAGGCACCGTGGTGGAACCTCACTCCCGTTGCATGCAAGTAGGCACTGGGGCTATTTTTTGTGCATGTTTTATTGTAGTGTTTGCAGTGTTGCCCCCCAGACTAGGGAGACGGGGTCATTTTCCAGTAGTCTTCCCTTCCTGAGTGTCCCAGCCCACTGATTTTAGTGTATTATACGCATTTCATTCGAATTTTAGTAGTTATAGTTGGGCTTCTTTTAGATAATTTTTTGTTAATAAAAAAATTTGTTCTATTTTACCTACTGTCTCTGCCTCACCAGTTTCGACCCTGTGCCCTTTGTAGAATTTGATTTTCATATCCTGGGGTGCAAGTCCCCAGGTGGCGTTGTCGGCCCCTAAGTTTGTTCCTTCCCTTAGTTGTCTTTAGTTCCCACCCCTTTATTTACATTTAAAAACGCCACTCCTTGCCACACTAGTTTCAGACCGACGTAGTTCTTGTTTTCCTGTCCTGCACCGACATTGTTTAAATAGCAAATGCACTTGCACTCCTCTGTGCGTCCATGGGTGTGTTGGTCTTGTTGGTGTATTGCTATCTTGATGCAATTGCTGAAAGAAATTGCGCCATTGACCAACAGAAACCTGGTCGAAAAGTCAACGCAGTGGTGTTTCACTGTTAGTTTAAGGGCGCGTTACTAGTAATGTGCGCCGCCTATAGGCGGGTGCGCAATGCTCGTACACTCTGCTTGTTACACACACAGGGAGGTGCAGCAGCGCACACACAGGCAAACTATTAAAAATAAAAAAGATTACAACGTGAAAGACTATAATTGTGTACATCAATCCTAAAAATCCTTAAAAAATGCATGTCACCCCCTGCTCCTGCCAACTGGGTCCGGCCTAAGGATCTTCAGACAACAGAGCTGCATGACGTTTACACTTCATTTATAGAATGACTTTATTGCAGGTGTTATAACAGGGCTGCAAACTCATAAGGGTCGAAAAAGGTGACAAACTAAACCGTTGTAGGGGGGTCTGGGGGCATCCCCCCCCCAGCCAAATTTTGCTATTTTAACATGTAAATTAAGCATTCTGGTGTACTCCCAGAAGAAAATAAAGGGAA
>JAOPJI010072089.1:0-10413 GCA_027122695.1 Merluccius productus | reverse complement strand
GTTTTAATCCTATCATCTGAGCATAGAATCCCAAGTATATCCACAGAATACCATGCAAAACCAGATGCGATCCTTGATTACAACAAAAAAAAGGGTGTTGTTGATACAGTAGATCAGTGTATATCGACGTATTCGTGCAAAAGAAAATGCAAACGGTGGCCATTTGCAGTATTTTGTCAAATGTTAGATGTTGCAGCATTTAATGCTTATGTGGTGTATGTCCAAAAAAATACACATTATATGGATAAAGAAAAATCTAGCCGCCGACAAAAATTCCTTATCGATCTATCAACATCGCTACTTAAAGATGAACAAGACAGGAGATTTAAAAATTCCAAAATTTCCTCCCAACCAACAGTGCGTCGCTCCATGGAAATAGTTGGATACAAATTCGACGTGCCTTCTTCTCGATCAATAACAAATATTTATGAAAATCAAAGAAAAAGATGTTCCCTATGTCCTAACACCATTATACGAAGAAGCAAACTTGTTTGCTGTCATTGTAATGTAAGTGTATGTAATGAACATTCAATAAAAACCCTTACCTGTTTAACTTGTCAGTTAAATTCGAAATAATATATATATGATATATTTGAACTATTGTTTCATTCTTATTGGCGCAAAAATATACTTAGTAGTTTTATATTTAAACATAAAACTAATCATCTAATTGACTCGATTTAATCTAGGTGGGCTCCAGGAGCCCATGGTGGTCCTTTACGTGAGCGCCACAGGTGGTCCACTAAGGGTTAACAACGAATATAAGAGAAAAATTATGGCTAATGATAGACAAGAGATGCACAAAGCAACTGGTCATTACCATGAACGCGCGTTCACATACAAAAAATAGCGTATTGGAATAAACAATAATTAACCCAATGTGCTATTGGTTATGAAGTTTAATATTATAACTACAAATTAAACTACATTTTCGTAGTTGATGAAAAAACAACTATTTTCTTTAATAGAACTGATGACAAAACATTATAATTTAATTTTTGAAATTCAGCCAAAAGCTAATACGTGTATACTTATTATATCAAAAAACGAAATTTTTAAAAAGGAAAAAGAGCGTCGCAACACCCAGGGTTCCCAGAGGGTCGCCCACTCAAGTACTAACCAGGCCGAAAGGTGCTTGGCGGTGATGATCTGACGGGTATCAGCAGGTCCACCTCCGTATGATCGCAACGAAACATTAAATGTTGAAATGTTTTATATAGTTTTGTAATCTCATTTTTGAAAAACTTTTTCGAAATTCTGACTTTTTTATTTATTATTAATCTTACGCAATTATCTACTGGTGCGTAAAAAATGACAATTAACGGGCGTGGAGTCGAGTGAGAGCTCACGAATTCAATATATTTAAGGAGGTACCTATTTTTATATTGACTTTTAATACAATACTTTCTAGAAACCTAAAAGAAACATTTTTTAATTCAAAAAATGTTCTGTATAGTGTGCTTTAGGAGTATACGGCGTATATAAAATGTGTACACGATCTAAATGACAACTTCACAATCGATCGATCGTTTCACATAATATAAAATACTTTATATCCTGTGTTTCGATGAAATTAAAAAAGTACTCTCATCACATTGTGACAAAGTTTTAAGAAATTAAAGCATTTTAAAACATTATTGCATGTTTTTGTTGTGTATGTTTGTTAAAACAGAGTGTACTAGCGCTAAAACCAAAAGTTGGGAGGTAGTTTTTGAGTGAACTTTTATTTGTGTATTTTATATTATTTGAATAAACCTTTTTTGTCTACTCGATTTAAAATGAAAAACACTGACTGGTTTAACTACCATAAATTTAGTGCACATTTCACCAATTGAATGATGTATGTCCCTTGTTGACAAACCATTTATTAGAATGGTTATTGCGAAAGTTGTTTATACTAACAACTTAACGTCAGAATTTCAGTATTAATCAATTAAACTGAATAATCGTAAGCTTTTCAATATGAAGATAAATTCATATTACTTAAAAAATATTTTCAAATAACGTAGATTTATGTTTGTGAATTCTTATGGCGGAAGACGCGCGCACGTGTTAACAGAAATTTCGAATGAGCGGTTTGGCTGATGTAGACACATCGCTGTATGCTGCGACAACATTAGCAGTTTGTAGGTCAGACAATAAGATAGTCGTTGGCAGTAACATTGGATTCATGTCACTTTTACATAAGTACACCGCAGCATTTTCCCGTCAGTTCATGCTGATTTGTAGTACCTCGGATGACCACATTTGTGAAGATGGTGGGGAACCTTCAAGAAAATTCCGTGATGATGCCCAACACGGCCTAATATCAACCTTCAAGTGTCTGCACAGAGTAAAAGGTATGATATTCACCACGGCAACTGGTGATAACCTTTTAGAAAACAACAAATTCTACCCCATCACCAATATCCAGCCATACAGAGACCACTATTTGGTGTAGATAAAAGCACACATAAAGTAGTTTAACGGAATTTTTAGTGCGAGTGTGGATCGAGTCAGCTGTTGGCAATACGACAACGATTCAATCGATGTAATTGTCAAATGAAACCATTTGAATTTTACATTGGATAGGATGTCATGAGAAAAACTCATACTTTTGATTTGAAGTCGTTGTTAAAGAGGTATGGATGTGCAGTGCAGTAGATTCAGTGGGTTATAGGCAGGCCAACGACCAACGCTTGGTGGTGAACGAGCTGTGTCTCATGGACAATGTATTTATCACTTGGTTACGATAATTAACAATGGAAAGATTATGATTGGAGCTGTTAAAAATTACGGATTGTGTTCGGTCGACTTGGAAAAACAAATGACTGTTGTATACATGTGTGTATTCAAGTGCCATTGAAAATTGTTTGATAAAGAATGTGAACAAATTCTCGTCGTCGTCTGACCTGCTGGGCAATTCCACGTCTGTGAAGGAGTTCAATGGTTGTTGCGTTGTAAGCACCATGGAAGGCCACATTTATTTATTCGGTAATCTTCATGCGGTGTTAAAGCGGTGGATTGTGTTAGATCTAAGAACCAACCGTGACTTGCCTGAGGTGACAGTGAGTCCATTCAAGGATGCGGTATTTTAACGGCTCTTTTTTCATTGTTGCAACTGTGGCTAGAATGTGTGCACTAACACTATGGACAAATATATCGATAATATAGCGATTTGTGGTGATGGTTGGTTGGTATCTGTTTTCCAGACAAACACTTCACTGATTGTTTTGTGAAATTAGGTTGCGTCTGGTGGTCCACGTACAAGTCTTTGGCATTTAAACTCGCTCTCGTTGGTGCACATTTTACCTGAACCCAATAAATTAACTCATCAGTTGGCGTTTTGCGACTCTAATGTAGGTCAATGCGGGAAATTAACTAATTGCTTCCATTAGATTGTCTCAGTTGGCAGCAATGGGTATATTAGTCGATTCAACTTGATGGGACAACTTGAGATGTCTCACAAGTCGCCTTTGAATTCTATCAATTCCTTCGTCGAATATAATGATTGCTATGGAGATAAGGTTGTTTAGAATCCGTATGGAACCAGTTGTCATTGTTGGATGTAGAGCATTTTCGTTTGTGGCGACCAAACAAATGTCTACCAACTCTCCACTGGGTTCCTGCATCGATCGACCACACCTGTTTTATAGATAAACAATGAAGTATATCGATGAGGCACACTCGATAGTTGCTTCGTTGTTTACTTTTATGTGTTTATTGTAGCATATATTTTAATAGTGATCTATTGCTGCGAATGTGTGTACTCGTAGCTTTTATTAATTTATATTGATGCGTCGTAAACCGCTATCTTCTATTATAATCTGATTAGCTGACTTTTTAATCGGATTATATTTTTGAAAATCACACAAAAACTAATGCGCACGAGCGTATAATATATATTTAATTAAACTAAATTTAAAATTTTTATCTGGGTTATTATTATAGTAGTAGTGCTGTAAAGAGTGCGTGTAAGGAACAAATTTTCAAGCATGCGTACTAGCTGACACAAGCGTTTTTGTACCTAGTAAATAGTATTCGTTGTGTGTAGAGAATTTTTTTTCATTTGAACTATAGCATTTGGAGTCTAACCGATATGACTTTGGTGTATTTCATTTCTCTTTTAATAATGATTTAATTTATAAAAACAAATTTAGATATTAAAATGAATCAATTTCAAATTAACATTTACTGAAGTTGACATGTTGCAGTCTTACGATAGCACAAATATGAACGTTCCACAATACGAAATCGAGGATTTATTATATTAACTAAGAAAAAATGATATGTTTATATTGCCGGAAGTGGAATTGAATATTTATTTGACTCACTGGGACAAATAAATATTGGCATGGTTCTTCGGCGTGTAATGATGAATTTGTTGCATGTTTATCAGAAGATTGCGTTTTTTATATTCAAATATCACTGAGAAATACTAGTCGGTTATGTGTAATACATCAATTTGAATGAGTATTAGATAAAACTTTCTGTGTACATGATTCAAATGGATTATGAAATCATAAATATGACAACAAATGATCAAGTATAGAATGCGGTCAATATGTACACTGATAAACAGATATTTTCACTGTTTGCGAAGTTAACGTGAACTTAATTATAATTTTTTTATAAATCAAATTAAATGATTTTATGTAACACACACCTTGTCTCTTTTTAGCTGTTTTTAACTGTCGATTTATGATTATTTCTCACTTCGCGTAGAATTTATACAATATAAATACGAAAAAGGTTTTTTGGTTTTATAAAATAAAGGATAATTAAAAACTGTGATTCTCGTGTGATATGTAAATTTAATAAAATAGTTACGAATTCTAATTTTTCAGACTAATTTAAACCATAAAGTTTTCTTGGAAAAATGATTTACTATCAATATCGAATTAATTTTAAAGTTATTTCTAATGTTTAAACTTGGCGTTTAAATTTAAGCCTCTGATGGATCTGTAGAGCTATACAGAATGTTGCGATATATTTAATCAATGTTCATTTTAATTTTAATCAAATTATGGGTTTTAAGAATTTTAAAGAATGAGAAACGATCTGCTGTATGATTAGATAATTCTATTGCAATCACAGACTGTAAATATATAATCAAACGTTGATTATTTTCGAATTTGAACTAGCGCAGAATAGTCCAATAAAATCTAGACCTATAGTCTACTCATCGGAAGAATTGCAATTGAAACTACTAAATGTATTTAAACCACAAATACTCGCCTGATGATTTTAATTTTACACCCAAAATGCATAATCTAATCTTTTGTAAACATACTCATCCGCATTTTTCACCTGATAAAATTCAACTATAAAAACCATGCCTCAGTTGTTATCAATCACTTTCCAACAAAATGACAACGAAGAAGCTTTGTAATTAATTTTAGTCTTTGATTCATTTTACGGTGCTTTAGACTTTTTTTTGACAGTTGGAATGCTAGTGTTAATGCACCGATTGGATGCGGATGCGGGTGCTAGTGAGTGTAGTAAACGACAAATGCGCTCACATTGTGGCACTAGAGCTCCAGTCGTTCTGAGTAATAAAAATATTTAAATACTATCAAATATTTTCACATTTACTGATTAGTCCCTGGGTTCCTTGCTAGCAAACTTTACGTTAAACATGAATCGACTATTGGATCACAATTTGGATGCCCAACTCTCCCCAAGAAAACTCTACTTTGGATGGATTTCGATGCAGCGATACCACCAAGCTGTCGATTTTACTTGATGATGTAACCGTTTTTCAAGTTAACTTACTGACTAGATATAAGGCCCAAAGTTAACTCCGAGACTAACACAGTTGGGAACCAAGACGGAGTTACTATTGAGACAGGCGCATTTGGCGAGATTGACGGTGTTGATCATCCAGCCAAACTGCCGCCAGACTGGTGGCCCTCCTATTTTGATAAGTTTATCAAGTACATGGAAGTCCACGGTTACACTAAAGATCACGATATTAGAGGAGCCCCTTATGATTTTAGACTTATTGGAGGTATTCGTTGATCCTCAATTTTTGCGATCATATTTTTTAGTTGATACGTACATGAACGAATATTTTGCAAGTCTTACTAGCGAGATTGAACAATTAGTCAGCGAATCTTACAAAAAAGCCGTTCTAATATCTCACAGCATGGGTGGAATCCTTATACGTAAATTTCTCCTGTCCAAGCCGCAACCTTGGAAGAACAGATACATTAAAAATTGGGTGAGTTTGAGTGCGCCATTCGCCGGCTCTTTCCAATCGTTATTTGGGTCCATGTTTGGCGATCCTAGTGGAAAATGGAAGCTAGGTGAAGGTGCTCCATTGAAGCAATTACTTGCGAGTTTTCCTTCCACAAAGTTTCTCTTCCCCAGTTTGTCATATTTTGACGAAAATAAAGTATTTAAACCTTTCAATAACATTATTTTAAATCAACTTAGGTGCTGTTCAAAGCTACCAATGCTATCTACACAATGAAGAACCTAAGCAGCCTTCTAATACAACACGACGAATCGCACTACAACCTAATGAGTAGTTTGTCCATTCGTGATGTTTGGTCGAACAGCGACATTGGTGTTCCTTTCAGTTGCATTATCTCCACTGGAGTTCCTACAATGACCTCTGCACGTATCCATGATGCAAGTACTTTGGCGGACGTTGAGACAGATGCCAGTCAATTTGGTGACGGCACGCTTACCAAAGATGAGCTAGAAAGCTGCTATTCGTTGGTGGAACAAAATGTTGACCACCCAAGTTTAGTCAGTGTGTTCAGAAATGTCGACCACAACAGCATCCTCAGTAACAAGCGTGTGATGATTTTACTGAGACACCTCATCAACAAGTACAAATAACCACGTCAACCTTCTCAATTTACGTTATTCTTCACCGTCTTTCACTAATTCTACTATGTGTTGGTTATTCTGGCGTTATGCATTAAATGTTAACTCTCACTAAAAACTGGACCTGTAACGGGAGGAGAATTGTCGAAACCTATGCCTAATAGTCTGACGAGTGTTTGAAGTAATTTTATAACAAAAATTGTGCAATGCATGGCTCTAAATTTCCAATTCAATTTTTATCTCCGAATATTTAGTTTTAAAGTCTTTTATATTGTGTCTATTTTGAAATATATTAAAAGATATCTTTAAATGTTTAATATTCAAATTTAAAACGAAAGTTCGCATATAGTAGTCATTTGGGTTTACTTACTTGCTTGATATTAACCTCTCATTTAGGAGTGTTGGTTGTTGGTTTCAAATAGCTCACTAAAAAAAGATTTTGTCGCATTAGTTGAATTTAAAAAACCCTATACACTGGCCCAACTTTTGAAAATTGTTGATTTGTAATACTAGCTTATTTAAATTTATACTTTACTAATGAAATTGTGACATAATTTGATCATGGGTTTTAAAAAACTGGAAACTCTTTTCAATGTGAGAAATCTAAAAAACGATAATCGAAAACTAAAAGCCGCTGGATATACTGTACTTTTGTGTGGTAGTTGTGACTGAGTTCGGATAAGAACTATTAAATTATTAATTTAAAATAGTTAAGCACTAAAACATTCAGAGAATATAACGCTTTATTGGTATCTTATTTTCTCTTTCCAATTGGAAAATTGTGAAATATAGCGCTTAGTTTGCAACATTACTATTCATAAGATTTAAAATATTATATACTAATAATCTGTTTGAATATTTGAAGACTTTATGTAATTAAAGTTTTTGTTCAATTGCCAACCTCAAGCACTCTTTCGAGACAATTTGATCGGTCTATGAATATATTTAAAGCTTCATTTGTTTCTGTCACTTTTCTAATATATATATATATATATATTACTCATTAGTTATTATTAGAGAAGTTGGTTGATCAAAATTACCTTTTTTAATTTATATATTATTGCGAAATAAAAAATTAAGTTTTATTTCTTGGTGTTAATATAAACTACGAACCAACAGTTTATGTAAGTCAGCGGTATCTATCTATTTTTGTTGAATTTTATGTCTTCAATATGCAAATATCTTTCAAACATTTTTAAAAAGATTCAAATGTATGTGAATAGTTTTATTGAGACATTTTCGGTATCGTTCATGACTAATGTCAGACTTTTATTGTTGCAAATAACGTAAAAGGTGTACACATACGAGAATATCTCCCTTAATCCATTTAGTGAAACAACCGAGTTAGCAGCAAAGTGTTAGAGCATTGCATGGTTAATTTTTGATAATGTCTGAGCCTTGCTGATTACTCTCTGCATTATAAAATATCTATTGAGTATGGTTAGTTTAGACAACTCCTATATATAACTCTTGGAATGATACTCCGATAAATTAATTTGAACTTTTGATAATCGAATTCATCGGAAACGACGCGTCATCAAGGAATAATAGAGTTGAATAAATTTAATCCCTAATAATTATAAAATTAAATAATCCGATAATAAGTGTTGACGTGACTAACGTGGTGGATTATTTCCAAAAACGTATAAACGATATGTTTAACCTTTTAATTAAAAATATTGCAGAAAAAACTGACCGATATTAATTTAAAAGTAAAATAACTGTTTTCAGCTATTTATTTTAACACTAGTAGAAACAAAATCACATATAGTATAGTCATGTAGCACCAGTAAATTCCACACGAGGGAGCTTGGAAGGGTGTATAAAAAGCTTTTTAGATTTTCTGGTTAATCTATGACCCCAAATAAGATTAAAAACAAGTATAAAAGAATAATTTTTACTTAATAAAATATTAATACGCCCTAGCATGACTTGCATGACTTCCAAGTGGACAACTATTTTGTTGGTCATTGTTGTTGGAGCTTTAAGCCAAGAATTTTCCAAAGTTAGTGCACAACTATATGCTAGAAAGTCCCCAGTGATACTGAGTAAAAGATTTGTTCAATTGAACTTGAATTAATTTTCATTTAGTTCCAGGTTTTGGAACGAGCAGGTTATACGCAAATTTTTCTGGTAAATTAGTGGGTGAAAAAACGTGTCCATATGTGGCAAAGCACAAACAAGTATGGTTGGAACCAAAATTTCTCAAATTCCCCAGATGTTTCCTGAATATGATAGGGTTCTATATTGGAATAAATTGTCAATAACATAAAGTTACTATAAAGAATTCAACTTGATGCTATTCGAGGTGGCTATATCCAATCTCCAGGAAAACAATTGGTCATTGGCAAATTTGGAGAAGTTTCCGCAGTGGAGCACCCTGCAAAAAGTGCATTGCCTTGGTGGAAGAACTACTTCAATGAAGTGGTGAGACTATTAGAAGCAATGGGATACAAAAGGGACTTTAACATCAGGGGTGCACCTTACGACTGGAGATTGATTGCACGTAACTCGTTACACTTTAATGAAGCATTTAATTTTACAAGTGCCTTCACACATGTCCGATTACTTTGAGAAACTCACGACGGAAGTGGAGCATTTAATCGCCTTTCACGGTCACAAAGTGACACTCATCGCACATAGTTTGGGGAGTCCTCTTGTTCGCAGGTTTTTGTCTACGAAATCAAAAAATTGGAAAGACACCCACATTAAACAGTTTATCAGTATCAATGGTGCATTTGCCGGTTCAATCAACAGTTTATTCATGTCACGATTCGCACAAACAACCTCAAACTTCGGAATGGACGTGTCTAATGTCCACCTTTCAATGTTATTTGCCACGTTCCCAACTACCTTTTACTTGTATCCCAGCAAATCAATGGTAACCGAAAACAAGGTAACCCCGACATTTTCATTTTTACTCAGCTAATATCAAGGTGATATTGTCAACTCGGGAAAGTAACTACAGCCTCAAAAACATCAGTTTGGCGTACGATCGTGCGGCAAATAAGTATGAGCCAAAGTTGCATCGATTTTATCAATCAGTGAATGTTTCCGACATATGGACGAGTGGTGCAGTGGGCGTTCCTTTCAGTTGCATCTACTCAACAGGGGTTCGAACCTTGACAAAGCTTCGTTTTGAAGACGACCTCTCTACTACCCCAGTTCTTGAGTTCGAACCAGAACACTTTGGAGATGGAACGTTGACCAGAGAAGAAGTGGAAACGTGTATTGACGTTGCGAAAGCCAACGTCAACTACCCAAACGTCGTCCACAACTTCAAAAAGGTCAATCACAACGATGTTCTCTCCAGTCCGGAAATATTGGACAATCTCGAAAGTCTCCTGCTTAATTTACATTATTAACCAGTTACCACTTAAATTCATCTACACGTACACACTACAGTTTATTCTTCATTACCAAGTGGGTATTTAATTGTTATTTTTGTTTCAATGGTTGCTATCAGGGGTGTAAATAACACGCATTGCGTGTCGGCACACGCAGCCACGCAACGCAACGCGCGTGTGCGTGTCTGATTACACTTTTTGAAACACGCGAATTTTAGAACAATAATTATGGGAAATTTTGATCTTTCTA
>JAOPJI010072081.1:0-10413 GCA_027122695.1 Merluccius productus | reverse complement strand
ACACACACACACACACACACACACACACACACACACACACACACACACACACACACACACACACACACAAGCAGTGTCTTATCATCTCTATCTCTATCACTGCACACATCTCTTCTACTTTCCTAGTTAAAGATCAGATCAGATGAGGTCTTGTGGCCGTCCAGGTGAAACATGGGTGGTTGGGTGGTCAGCAGATCAACCAACCATCTTATAGCACTTCTCCTGTGGAGAACGTCTCCATGGTGACCTGTAATTACATCCTCTTGACCTGTTCACCTTTCACCTCTCATAATCCCAACTTTACACACACACACACACACACACACACACACACACACACACACACACACTCGCACCACGCGGGAACAAAATCTGTGCAGAACAAAGCGTTGAGTGAAGAAAAGGAAGGGGTCGTGACCTTTAGTCATTGACCAATCAGACATAATCCGGATCATCGGCGACCAATCAGAACTCATCAGAATCAGCTCAGAGGGAAATGGAGCGTTGAGCCACTTAACTGAAATCACTCCAGAGTCAATGAAGCTGAAGACACCACCTGCACACAAGCCTATACGACTGTTGTTACACTCATACAGCTTACATCTTACTATACATCCTACTATAAAGTTTATAGTACGTTTATTTTATAATACATAACCTTATGTAGCTTATATATATATTTATCTTATATCTAACTATACTATATAATATATAACTATATCTAACACTATCTGCCTGGAACTAACTGCAGATGTTCTGGTGGAACCAAAAATTAACTACAAAGCTTTTCTCTCTCACTGTCTGCGTAGAGAGATGCCACATGTGAATGTAAAAACATTAAACATGTCCTTGATTCAAACACAAATGTGGATACTAAGACTGGGATTAATTCAATCCAGAAAGATGCAAATAGTGGTATTCATGACATCTTTACAGTGGGAACTTGGTGGGGTTTTGTGAGTTTAAACTAAAGAAACTAGGAGGCTACGATGCTAACAGGGTAGCATAGCTGTGGAGATTGAAGAAGTTTGAGGTCAGTGTAACTTCAGATTCAAAATACCGTCTTCATCCCA
The DNA here is from genome assembly GCA_027122695.1 of Merluccius productus. Lineage (NCBI taxonomy): Eukaryota > Metazoa > Chordata > Actinopteri > Gadiformes > Merlucciidae > Merluccius > Merluccius productus. The sequence goes on along the minus strand of JAOPJI010072081.1, from coordinate 9,340 downwards.
GGGGGGAATGGTTGCGGTCACAATTGCTGTGCTCAAGATACAAAGGAAAAAAGTACACAAGGACAATGAGGACAGTGTAGCTGTAAGGAGTTTGTATTTGTGCATGCAGAGAAAGTCGCCATATTTTGTTGGACACCTGACTGACAGAACCAGCTACAGCTGGTTATAACCCGACTGAACAGAACCAGCTACAGCTGGGTATAACCTGACTGACAGAACCAGCTACAGCTGGTTATAACCTGACTGACAGAACCAGCTCTAGCTGGTTATAACCTGACTGAACAGAACCAGCTACAGCTGGTTATAACCTGACTGACAGAACCAGCTCTAGCTGGTTATAGCCGGCTGGTTATAGCCAGGCCAGTTTGGTGTCCACTTAGACTGACTGACATGTTATCCAGGTTCAGAGACACAGGACTGGAGTTTGCAGGGCTGGAGAATGTCACGGTTCATTAGCTGTAATTTATCAATGGAGCTGTACCTGAAGATTGTGTAAATGTAGCGTTTCCTGTGAAGACCGGCCCATTAAAAGCTAGTTAAACTTGGCCATCTGGAACAGTGGTGTGTGAGTCCTACTGTAGCGCTCTGGGTCCTAAACCGCTGAGGACAGATGAGGACGGATGAAGGACTGCTGACAGACAAACTGAGTTTTAATTAACTATGATGTCTGGCTAATATAATTATAATTAAAAACTTATAATATTAAGTATATAAATCACCTGGACTATACTTTTCTAAACAAATACCTGATCAGGAAACAGGGCATCATCCCTCCATCCACCATCCATCCATCCATCCATCCATCCATCCATCCATCCATCCATCCATCCATCCGTCCAGGAATGTTCTCTCTCTTCAGCCACTCTTGTCTTTTTCCTTTTTAATGTTTTGAGCTCTAGTTTGAGTTTGACATTCTTTGAGTTTCCTTCTTCCTTGAATGTTTAGGACCAGAGGGAACTGCGGTGTAACTTGACGTCAGTGTTAGAGACTGGGGGGAAGTGAGGGAAGAGTGTTTAGGACAAAAGGAACAGGGGTCAAGTGAACAAGTAAACGTTAGGCAACGCCATGGTTAAGCATTACATAACATATCACAGAGGGCTGTATCCACTACACACCTACCGGATATCTTGTCAGGAGAATGTCAGAAATGATATTACTATACATCTCAAAGTCAGCTAATAAACTCTGTTGGTCTTGGAAAGACTCAGGATTGTAGGCCCTCGCGTCGTAACCCGCTTGGCTACAGGAGGGAAAATAGACTCCACCCATTAGATCGGCTTGAATGAATAGAAGGATATCGATGAGATTATGTGAGCTTGCAATGGTTTTCATGAAACATAATTTTCTGATGCTTAATGCACACCTTGATAACCGTTAATAACATAACTAAAAGCAAATTACAGATTTTGTTTGTCCATCCTTTTAAAAATGTAAAATGCATCATCACTCTCATTCTCCTGTGTCTCTTTCCCAGACCTTAGGAACAGTTCGGCCGTGTTCTGGGAGGGCGGGGTCAGTGGGGGGTACCAGACTTTGCTATTGGACGAGGACCGAGGATGGCTATTGGTTGGCGGAAAAGACCACATATACCTCCTGAAGTCTGACCGCTTGGACCTCCCCACGCGCACAGTAAGACATAACAAACATGGACCTAGATATGTCATGTTATAGAGCCTGCATCGTATTAAAGGAGCAAACATGTAGTTGACTTTTGTCTCTGTGTTTTCTAGATCTACTGTAGCTAACTCTATCTATGTGTTCTAGATCTACTGGCCTGTAGCTAACTCTATCTATGTGTTCTAGATCTACTGGCCTGTAGCTAACCATATCTATGTGTTGTAGATCTACTGGCCTGTAGCTAACTCTATCTATGTGTTGTAGATCTACTGGCCTGCCAGTGCGGAGCATGTGGAACACTGCAGACAGGCGGGAAACAGTCTGGAGGTAATAATCTCTTGAATATGTTGGAAATACGCAAATACATATGATCAGAGATCGAATGAATGAATGCATTTATTGATTGTATTTCATTATTTATTGTTTGTTTTCTCCAGATGGACTGTGCCAACTTTGTGCGCGTTCTGCAGCCATTCAACAAGACCCATGTGTATGTGTGTGGGACCGGAGCATACCACCCTCAGTGTTCATACATTCACCTGGGAGCCAACTCTGAGGTACTCACATATTCATCACCTCACCTCTACACCGCCTTATCCTCATTATTCACCACATCACCTCACTTGTGTGTGTTTGTGTGTGTGTGTGTGTGTGTGTGTCTGTATCTCTGTCTGTCTTTCCGTCTATCTGTCTGTCTGTCTGGCTGTCTGGCCATCTGCCTGTTTGTAGGAGCCAGTGTTCCTCCTCTCTCCTATGGTGGAGTCAGGGAGAGGAAAGTGTCCCTTCAGTCCCAGAGAACCTTTCACTGCTAGAATGACTGGTGAGAACCACACACACACACACACATACACGCACACATGCACACACACACACACACACACACACAAACACACACACACACACACACACACACACACACACACACACGGACAAATGCGCACACACACGCACGCACACACGCACATGCACATGCAAGCACACATGTATGCGAACACACACACACACACACACACACACTAGACCGAGCCCTGTCTAGCTGGTAGAGCATGGCAATAACACTGGCAGGGTTAGGGGTTTGATTCCCACTGGGGCCACCCATGCTAGGAATGCTATGCACTTATGGTATTGTATGCACACTCACACACCCACACACACACATATTTCTGTGTGTTAATGTGAATATTTGTCATGTCTAGTGTGACATTAATGGGTAGCGGTTTACAATCCTGTCTCTGGTAGCCATCCCCTGTTCAGCTGGTGTGTGTGCGTGTGTGTGTGTGTGTGGGTGTGTCTGCATGTGTGTGTGCTTGTGTGGTCTCGGGATAGAGACTTGATTCATATCACTAAGGTCATCTAGCCAACGTCACAGTAGGACATGTTGAACTGTAGAGCTGAACTCATTGGATGAAGAACAGTTCATCGTGGTTCTGTTTTCTCTTGGTTTAAAAACAGCAGTTAGTTATATTTCAATCGTAATTCCTCACAGACTAGGACTGAATGGGCATTCTTTTGTCATTACGGCATAGAACACAAGAGGGATTTAATACTGTTTATTTCTGTATAATATTGGTCTAACAAAATAATTTTTACTCTTTTACTCTTTCAAGTTTTCATTGTCTGACTTTCAAAATGTTTCACAAATCAATCTTTGGTGGGTTGGACAGGCCTGCTGTTCTAACAGAATACACATGTTGGCAGATGTTGTGAGACTCAGGAGTACAAAGACGTGGAAGTTCGGGGGATTAGAGGATCCCATAATTTAACTGAGGATGGGAAGGGGGTGTTTGGTGTCAGACAGTAACACTATTTCTCTTTCTCTTCCCCTCTCCTCCCTCTCCCTCTGTCTCTCCATCTGTCTGTTTCTCTCTATCTCTCTATCTCTCTCCCTCTCGCTCGCTTCCTGTCTGTATCACTCACTCTCTCTCTGTCCCTTCTTTCCTCTCTTCCTCACCCCCCCCCCCTTTTCTCTGTACTTTCTTCTCTCTCTGTCCCTTACTCTCGCTCTCTCTCTCTCTGTCTCTTTGTCTATCTCTCCCCCCCCCCCCACACCTCTCTCTCTCTAGATGGAGAGCTGTATTCTGGTACATCGGTGGACTTCATGGGGGCAAACGCGGCCATCTCCCGCACGGCGGTGCAGGCCAGCAGTCAGGACTACATCCGGACAGAGGCCTACGATGAGCACTGGCTCAATGGTATAGAAGACCAACACTAGCATAGCAACCACTAGCGCAAACGATTATCAGCATAAACCCCAGATAATAGTTACCATGAATTACTGCCTAAATAGTAGGGAGTATAGCATAAACCACATCCATTAACCATAAACCACAAATCATCAATGACATAAACACAATGACTGAAAGAATGCAGTCATTATGAATCACACACACACACACACACACACACACACACACACTCCTCAGCGATGCCCTCTGTCTCCCTGTAGAGCCGGAGTTCGTGGGCTCCTTCTCCATCCCAGACACCCGCAGCCCCGACGATGATAAGGTGTACTTCTTCTTCCGGGAGAAGGCTGTGGAGGGGGGGCAGTGGAACAAGATGATCCACAGCAGAGTGGCCAGGGTCTGCAAGGTGAGAGAGAGAAAGAGAAAGAGAGAGAGAGAGAGAGAGAGAGAGAGAGAGAGAGAGGAGGGAGAAAGGGAGTATTACAGTGTAAGCCACTGTTTGAGCGGGGTTGATGCCATGCAATCCAAACAATAACCAACCGTGGATCCAAGGTCAACAAATTTATTTTATTAACAAAAGCGCAAAGATATTTGAGCTTTTGTCATGACTTTAAAAAACAACAATGTCATTTTTCCTAGGTGTAGTTAATCCCTTCGTTAAATAAGCAACATGCATGCAGTACCACAGTCAACCCTAGGCGGGAGCAAGTCTTAACCACACAGAAATCATTCAACATTCATATTTAACTTAACATAGCATGTTTTTTCACCGCTTTATATAAATAATACATTTATAATAAATAAATTCAGATTTTCCATTTGCAATATTTTTCTGTGGTCATCTCAGCAATAAATATAACATTGTGAATATCACAAGATCCCAACACCAAAACAGTGTCTAACTCTATTGACTCTCTCCATCCCCCCCCCCCCTCGGTCCAGAACGACGTCGGGGGTAAGAGGAGTCTGATCAACAGGTGGACCACCTTCCTGAAGGCCCGCCTGGTCTGCTCCATCCCCGGACCCTCTGGCATGGACACGGTGTTCGACGAGCTGCGTAAGACCCTGTTCTCCTCTAGCGTAATGCGGCACTAGACCTACACTGTCTAAAGGTGCATTCACTTGAGACGCGGCGGGACGCTCGCACGCGACGCTCGGTCGGGCTCGGTTGTGTTCTCGGGCACGGCAAGTTTAAAACACACACAAAATAGTCCACGGCTTAAGCATTCGGTCTTTATGCGGCAGTTGAAAGTTGCAGTTGAAATATTTTTAACCTTGAAGCAAGGCAACGCGTCGGGCCCATGGCCTCTCTCCCCTCTCTCCCGCCACTTTCCCTCTAGAAAAACAACGGAGTGGGTCTGGATGCGTGAACACACCTTAACTGTTTGGGAAGGTTTTTAATGGCGCACTACTGGTTATTGGTGGGAGGGGTTGGATGTACGTCGGTGTTGCTCCCTACTAACGTAATGTATATATAAGTACATGAAGGCCCATCTAATGAATGAGTTGTTCTTGTTGCGGTCTTGTAGTGATGTCAGTGTTGTGTGTCTGTGTTCCCCAGAGGACATCTTTGTCCTGGAGACTAAAGATCCTCAGAACCCGACCATCTATGGAGTCTTCACCACCTCCAGGTGAGTGATACAGGCTCTGATTTTTTTCTTTTGAATCTCTGCCCGAACCTTGAGTCTGGCCCGGCCCATGGAAATTTCCCCTCCATTTTCTTAGGCCTGGGCCGGGCCGGTCGCGTGTTCAGGGATACAACGCCTTTCTTTTTTTGTCAGTTAGTCAAACAGATAAAAAGTCCAACAGCTTCTCAGAAAGACAAAGAGACTAACATTCAGACAGACTAACAGACAGACAGAGGGGAGAGGAGAGAGGAAGCCCACCCATCCAGAGCCGTCCCAGGCGTTCCTCAGGTCCACACCCAGGCCAGCGCACCCTGGGGTGGGGAAACAGAGAGAGGTCAGGGACAGGAGGTTACCTGGGGTCAGAGGGGAAGAGGCTGTGTTATTATAATCCTGCTCTGTCAAAGCACACACACACACTTCCTTCCCCGCTTTCTCTCTCTCTCTCTCTCTCTCTCTCTCTCTCTCTCTCTCTCTCTCTCTCTCTCTTTCTCTCCCTCTCTCTTTGTGACAAAGGAAAAATAACAAAGTACTATAAAAAGGTTAAAACAGTGAACTTTAAAGTGCCAGGGATATCACATACTCTCTCTCTCTCTCCATCTGTATCTGTCTCTCTCCCCCAGTGCTGTGTTCCGTGGCTCGGCGGTGTGTCTGTACTCTATGGCTGCTATCCGGGCTGCGTTCAATGGACCGTTTGCACACAAGGACGGACCAGACTACCGCTGGATGGAGTTCAGAGATCGCATCCCCTACCCCAGACCTGGCACTGTGGGTCCACACACACACACACACACACGCACACACACACACACACACACACACACCACTGATAGGTTGACATTTTCCAGAAAAGGTAGAGGCGTTAAAACTAGATTAACCCTCTCATAAGTTCATCTCTCAGCTCTCACACAGTGTGTGTGTGTGTGTGTGTGTGTGTGTGTGTGTGTGTGTGTGTGTGTCTCTGTGTTGAGTTGTGTGGTTTTATCGTCCCGTTTGGGGAGTCCTCCATGAGGATTAGTATGAAGTGGTTGATTGCGGGTGTGTGTGTATGTTAACGTGTGTTTGTCTGAAAGTGTGTCTATGTGCATTATGTGTCTGTGAGTGATGTGGTTGATTGCTAGTGAGGTCAACCAAGTGTTTTTGCGAGTGTTTTTGTCAGAATAATTGGAGCTGGAGGAGAAGAGTCACACATGGACGATAAAGATCACATGTCATTACCACATGCAGAACATGTTCGTGTGTTCTGGTTTCCTAATTATCCCAGAGAGACTGAGTCTCCTAGACTCCTCCACCTCCCTGATCATCACATCTGTCCATCTTTTGTTTTTCTTTCTTCCCTCCGCCCCTCCCTCCCTTCCTTCCTCCCTCCCTTCCATCCATCCATCCTCTATTCTCTCCCTCCCTCCACCCATCCCTAACCTCTCCTCTCTCTCTCTCCCCCCTCCTCCCACCAGTGCCCCAGTGAGACCTACGATGCCCTCTACAGGTCTACACGTGACCTGCCGGATGAGGTGGTGAGCTTCATGAGGCAGCACCAGCTGATGTGGGAACCCGTTATTCCTCTGATGAACCGGCCTGTGCTCACACTCTCCAATGCTCCCTACGGCCTCAGAAAGGTGGTGGTGGACCGCGTGGAGACGGACGAGGGGCCCTACGATGTCCTGCACCTGGGCACAGGTGAGATGGAAGAAAGGTGGGGTGGTGGGGAGGAGCTTGGTTCTACAGGACGATGTTCACTATTTAGTCTTTAGTCATTAAGCAGACAGTGACTTACAGAGAATTGTTTTAGATGCACATCATTAAGGAGCCGGTATGGGTTAAGCGGGCATCTTGCTCTATGGGATGCTGTGGAGTGTGTGTGTGGGTGATAGCTGGTTTGCCTCACCTGGCCTGAGTCAGACTGTTTTAGACTCTGAGGCTGGTGAGGCTGCACACCTGTGGTGCAGAGTAATCATGGCACCCAGGATAAACCAGCTATCGCCACACACCCTCAGGAGAGAGCCTCTGTCATGGCAGCATATACCATCTGCTTGACAGAGGCTCTCCTCCGAGTGTGTGTTGATAGCTGGTTTATCCTGGGTGCCAGGATTGCTCTGCACCACAGGTGTCCTCACAGCCTCAGAGTCTAATCAGTCTGACTCGGGCCAGGTGAGGCTGTAAACCAGCTATCAACCACACACACTCCACAGATGTCTACAGGTCTGCGCGGTGATTGGGTCACGGTAGGTATTTCTACTGTGTAGAAAGTACCTACAGTATAAAGCAGTATAAACACCACATTTTCGCTCTTTTAATATTTTAGTCAGGATGTACAGGATGAAATAATTCTACAGTGTGTGTGTGTGTGTGTGTGTGTGTGTGTGCACGTACGGTGTGTCTGTGTGTGTGTACGTACGGTGTGTCTGTGTGTGTGTGTCTGTGCATGTTGTAGTCTTCCAGTGTATAGCCCTACCCCCCCCCCCTCCCCTCCTCCTCTTCAGTACTGTCAGGGTTAATGGCGTCTGTGTGATAGATGGAGGAGGTAATGGAGGGGGCGATGACAGCGCCAGGGGCCACCGCTCCGTATATCAACACCTCCCCCAGGAGACTCCTCTCCAGCATCCCTCAGCTCCTTATCAACCGTCCCTTTACCTGGCTGATGAATGCTCTCTCTTTTTAAGTCAAGTGGAGATTTGTTTCGTGCATTTGTGACACAAGCAGAGACTTTCATCTTATCTTTCAGTGATAGATGTGGTTCATCGCCCCGAAGATCGTTCTCTCTCATTTCTCACCACAACAATGAGACCCACGCTAAGGATGTGGTGGAGTTGTGTCGGAGGATTCTGGCATTTCGGCTGCTCGTTTCGCAGGCTAACGGATGATGTACTAATGTGCCTGCATTAGATAGGCCCTCTTAAGGGTTTAACTGAAGTGCTTCTCTACTTCAACCACTTCTGGCCTCGTTTGTTAGCTCACTCAAGATGTCAGAGGAACATTTAGCTTTCTGGAAACCTGGGAAGTGGTTTCCATTAGAGAATTGAACTTTACCCGGTAGGTGAATAATGATGCTGACCTTCAATCAAAAAAGTAATACATGAGTCTCTGAACGTTTCATTTGAAATGTGGACCCTGCCACAAGATGCCCCAAACAACCAAAACCATCAGTGCCATATATAGATATGCACTTTAAATTAATCAATATATTAATCAATATCACCAAACATGAATGCAATGAAAAGCTAGACAAACCAGGATTCCGGTTATTAATGGCTCCAAGATAATGACCTTCGAAATGCCTGACCCCGGTGCAACCTGGGGGGAGGGGCTGGTGGAGTCAGCGGTAAACTGGGTGCCTGTTGTCATGGTCGACTTGGTACACAACTTCCTTGTTAACATTTAACTGCACATCTTCTATTTACAGTTTAGTTTAGTCATTTAGTAGATGCTTTTATCCAAAGAGACTTGCAGTGACTTCAGATACATGTCATTAAAGAGCATGTAGGGGTTAGGGGGCATCTTGCTCAAGGATACATACCGGTAGACTGCAGACATTGGGGGATGTTACCCAGTACCATTCGACTGGGAGTCAAACCCTAACCATGACTAGACCACCCACTGCACCCGTTGCCAACCCTGGGAGGAACGACCTCTCTCTTGTTCTCAAGGGCTCTTCCTTTTCCCTCGGGGTCCTGCAGAGTTGTTCCTTATCCTTTTGAGGGCGGGCACTTGCACGCAACCAACTCACATGTCGGCACACAATCACAAACACACACACATTCCCACAGTGGGTTTCTCTATGTTCCCTGGGAGCATCCTGACATTTTAAAGAGCTAATGTAGCTGTGTGTGTGCGTGTGTGCGTTTGTGTGTGTGTGTGTGTGTTTGTGTGTGTGTGTGTGTGTGTGTGTGTGTGTGTGTGTGTGTGTGTGTGTGTGTG
>JAOPJI010072074.1:0-10413 GCA_027122695.1 Merluccius productus | reverse complement strand
TTGAAACAGTTCAATGTTAAACAACTAAACAACAGTTATCCACTAAATGTTCAGAGTGTAAATGTACCAACCTGGTAGTGACAGAAGGAAAGCTAGAAATCCTCTTGCTGCTGATGTCCAATTCATAGTTAGTCCTCTCCTCTCCCACCTGTTGTTATAGGGAGATATTTAAACACACCAAACATACAAATAAAAAAGTACGTAAAAAGAGAAATACTTATTTAGTTTGTAAAAGTCCACAACAATGTTAATGGTATTTCCTCCTCATCACATTCATTCTTACCTCCTGTGTTTGATGTTAAGCAGTGAATAAAAGTTACTTACTGCAGAAGAGGAAGCTGGTCTGACTTATAGGCTGGTCTGAGACTGTCGGACAGTTTATCATACATGTAGTTGAACAACCACAACAAAACCATTTCCTTCCTGTCTACATTGAATCTGCAGCAGTGCATCTCTGCACTCGGCCCAGCAGGTCTGCTAATAGAGCATAGCATCACCTTTTCAAACCACAATGAACTGCACTAAGTTCCTTCTTCTGTCCTCTTCTGCTATTTTATGCAGCATGCTATATGACTTCTTCTTATTCAGTAGTAGGTGATTGGATTGGAACCAAAGTTGAATGGCATTAAAGTCAGATTGCAGTGAGGATTGGGTCTTAGAGACCAACGCATTAGATGTGTAGATCACTGTGTCATCTGCATATAAATCAATACTACAGTCTGAGCAGATTTGAGGAAGATCATTAATAAAAAAATAAAATAGAAGAGGCCCTAAGGAAGAACCTTGAGGGACACCTTTCTCCATTATTAAGGACTGTGATACACAACCATGTAGGGAGACACGCTGACGTCTACCGTGAAGATAGGAATTAAACCAGAGAAGAGAGTGTTTAGAAAGGCCTATCGCATGTAATTTGTCAAGAAGCAAGTAATGATCAACCAAATCGAAGGCCTTGGAGAGATCTATAAATATTGCACCAGTTGACATGTTATTGTCTATGGAGGACGAAACGTCATTTGTAAATTTTAGAAGAGCGGTAGTTGTGGAACAATTCTGTCTAAAACCGGATTTATTTGGTGACGGAATGGAAAAATCATTAATATATTTGAATAATTGTTTAAATATTAGTTTTTCAAATACTTTAGCTGTACTACTGATGATAGAAATAGGTCTGTAGTTGTTAAGATCAAGAGCATCGCCACCCTTGTGTATTGGTGTAACTCTGGCAGACTTCCACATTGATGGAACCACATAGGTGGATAATGATAGGTTAAATAAGTCAGATAAAGGAAATGCCAGTACATGAGATGCAAGCTTAATAAACTTGATCTCCAGGCCATCAGAGTCAGTACCATTACCTGACTTTAATTCAGAGATTGCCATCTGAACGTCAGTAGGGTTTATTGTAGTAAATGAGAAGGAGCTACTAGCTCATTTGCCAGACTAGAGTAGGAGCAATTAAAAGATTGTGAGCTACAAGTGTTGGTTAAAAGCATTGGCAACCGCTGAAGGATCACTGATGATATCATTGTTAACTTTAATTTTGGTAGCAATGCTTTTAGTAGAATTGTTAAGTAAAGAATTAAGATTTTTCCAGAACTTCTTAGGATTACTGAAGTTATATGACAAATATTTTTTTATAATAATTTGATTTGGCATTTCTTGTTTTAGTTGTACACGTATTTCTTAGATGTTTATATACAGCCACATCTCCTAAGTCCTTTGACAGTCTGAACTTTTCCCATGTCTTATCTCTTTGTTTAAAAAGATGTATTAAATCAGCATCAACCCATGGTAAATGATGGCCCTTAACCCTTACAGATATCCAAGGGGCATGTTTATCAATGACTTTAAGGACTTCAGTGTAGAAAAAATTACAAGCATCTTCAATAAACGGAATAAGGTGAAGCCTATTCCAATTTATGTCTAATAAATCGTGTATGAAAGAAGTGTTAAGATATTTACTCTGCCTTACCCTGATGACCTTGGGAGGTAGGCGAGGTAATTTAATTTTCCATACGCAGAAAACCATGGAATGATCACTAAAGCAATCGGATAAAACAACAGAATCAGTGATTCTGTTGGAGTGGGTGACCAAAATCCAGTCTAGTAAAGATTTGGATCTATGGTCAACCCGAGTGGGGTCGCTTATTAGTTGAGTCAAATTTAAGCTTTCAAAGAAATGTCTGTCCTTTAAGGATGTGTTGGGAGAAAAATGGACCTAGGCCTATTGACAGCGCGGACCCTGTTGGTACCAGATCGGCAATAAAGAGAAATAAACTGAGGTAGATTTATTCTTAATCAACTTAGTCAAAGAGTCAAATAATCAAAGTCAACGGGCAAATACGAATACAGCGCTGGTGTCACAAAGAGCTTCGCCTCCTAGGAAGTTCTGCTGATTGTGAGCCCCGAGTCTCAGGTCCGTCCCTGCTATATAGTAAAAGGATGGTTTTAGGCATAATGGGCACACCTCCAAAGTCTAAAAGATAAGTTTCAAGAAAAAAATAGGTTCACCAGACGGGCACATGAGGGCACCAGACGGGCACATGAGGGCACCAGACGGGCACATGAGGATACCAGACGGGCACATGAGGGCACCAGACGGGCCCATGAGGACACATCTCCCCTGTGGGTTTATGGCTACTTTACGGTTCTCAGGAGGATAGAAGGTCACGCAGCTGTGGGTTCAAAAGTTCTTTGCGCATTTTGCGGGGGAGGTCAGCAAAACCAAGTTAGCCGAGTTGCAGCTCCGGTCGACCTCCCCTCCCCATCCTTAGATGTGCAGGGTTTTGCAGCTGTGTAACGTCGCTGAGCGCGCTGATTAACAGCGCACCCTGTTCAGGCGCGCTGATTAACAGCACACCATGTTGAGGAGATTGGCGGCTACCGTCTGCTACTTCTATTTACTCCTCTGGTTATCGTCTGCTACTCCCCTGGGTATACTTTGTATTTCTTTGATGCGCAGGATTCTCTGTGAGGGGAGGAGCATCAGTAAACAATTGGTCACTGTGACATGTTCTGTGAGGGGAGGGGGGGGGGCACCCATAAACAAGCATTCTCTGTGACTTGTTTTTCTGGCATAAGGTAACCTTTGGGCCTTCAGTTTTGGGCCCTTAGTAAACTATTTTTCAATAGTTGACCGCATAAATGAGCTGCAAACAGAGTATTTTAAAATCTTGCCTTGCCTTGCCCTGTTTTTACCTGTTTGATCGGATATTGAAATAAATACGGACACAGTCGGGAACACGGAAATGTCGTTTGTGCAGCGAGTCAACAATGCAATGCTCCCTAATTAGCCTCTCAGTGACTTTGTTCTTTGTTTGGAGTCACTATATCTTTGTCAACCAAAAATAAATAAAAAACTTCACCCATATGGCATATGTGGACACACGGATCACGCCACACGGTGCATAACTGCAACGCCAGTGACCGATCGCATCGCGGACTTCAGACCGGTAGGCCTGTATCACACTCGCATTCATTCATGCTGTGTATGTTGGATTGAACGAAGTTTGATTGACAGCGCATCTATTGGGGAGCGCTGCCTGTATGTGAAAGTCCGCTGAGACGTTGTCCTGTGCGTCAAGAGTGATTATCTGTGGCGTTTATGAAGACTTATGGATGTGAAAAAACGATCTGTGGAAAAAAACGAAAATTATGCTGGGTGTATTGTTGATTCAATGTGCAAATCACTGAGTTGCTGAGCATCAAAAGGCAGTATGAGTGAAATAAATAAACGAGTGGAAAACAATGGGTCTGAAGCAGTGGATGCTAAATGAAATATCAAACTTACTGCAAAAGCCTTGGCAAATAAAATCTACAAAAGGAACGTAAAGCACATGTGCATAAAATAAAAGGCTTGATACCTGCAATGAAAGGGCTTATGAGACAAAATGGAAATGCACAAGAGTTGAAATCCCAGTTGCAAACTCTCATTCAGCTCCTCGATGCTGCTGTTAACTTGCATCAAAAAATAATTCCACTTTTACCTGAGGATGAAAAGGTGAAACAGAATGAGTGGTTCTCAAGTATAGAAAAAAACAGCAGTGCTTTCAAAAATGATGTAATTCAGTGGTTGGATGAAAAGGAACATGTTCCCAATCCTGTTGAAAATGATTTGGTTGCAGCAACAATGGATGTGTGTCACATTCAAATGGATGATGCCTCACAGGCAGCAGCACAGGATGATGTGAAACCAAGTGATAGCATATCAAATGTGCAAAGCAGACGATCTGCACAAAGTGCTGCAAGTGGGAAAAGCTCTGGAAGTGGTAAAAGGTCCTCTGTATCAAGCACCTCCTCTGCTTAAAGGCAGAAGCTGATTTAGCTGCATTGATGGCATGGCAACAACTTTTACAGGATGAACATGCACTGGAGGAGGAAGAACAACAAATAAGGAAATGTAAGGAAAGCTCAAGTTGGACGAAGAAATTGCTGCGCACTTGGCTAAAGTGAGGGTGCTAAGGGCTGCTAGCATATCTGGTTCTAAAAACACCGCAACAGACCGATCCAATGCAATGAATTCTTACCTTAAATGTGAACAAGGAAAGACAAAGTTCAAGAGCGACGCCGCTCCTTTCGTCCCTCAGAGGCTGGAAACACTTAAGCAACAATCGAAAAACATGGTCAGCGATCAGGTGACAAGGCCTAAATCAGATAGGCTGACCCAAGCTGCTCACTTTCAGCCTCCTGCTATACAGCACCATCCATTTGCGTCCAGTGCTCATGATGATCAAATGCAACATGGAGTCATTCTCAGGCAGAATGAAATAACAACACTACTGGTACAACAGCAGCAATGTTCATCTTTGCCCAAAAGAGATATTCAGGTCTTTGATGGTGATCCATTGCAGTTTCATACATTTATGAGAGCCTTTGAAAATGGTGTTGAAAGCAAGTCCAACAGTTATAGCGATTGCCTGTACTTCCTCGAGCAATTCACTAGAGGTCGCCCAAGGGATCTTGTAAGAAGCTGTCAACATATGGACCCAGACTAAAGGCCCAGGCTAAAATCCTACTACAGGAACATTTTGGAGAAGAACAAAGGGTTGCAGCTGCTTATATGGACAAGGCATTGTCGTGGGCCCCAATTAAATCAGAGGATGTTAAGGCGCTTCAGGACTACAGCTTATTTCTCAGAACCTGTTCGAATGCAATACATGAAGTGCAGTACAAGTGCAGTTTGAAATGGATATGCCTGCTAATATGCTGACAATAATAAAGAAATTGCCTTACAAGCTAAGGGATCGATGGAGGACAACTGCTTGTGAAATACAAGAGAGACGTAACCAAAGGGCTACATTCAATGACATTGTTCATTTCATCGGAAGACAAGTAAGGATTCTAACAGACCCAGTATTTGGGGACATTCAAGATGCATCACCAGCATTAAACAGAGGCATGAGTCGAACCAGCTCAAAACCTAGAACTAGGCCAAAAGGGAGTTTTGCTACACTGTGACTACTGTAGAGAACAATACACCTGCAACAAAGGGAAGGAGACCGTACATGAATTCATCAGTCAAGACAGTCTGTCTGTTTTGTGAGAGTGGACACACTTTGGAGTTTTGGTCTCGATTGGAGAAAAGGGCTCACGCTGAAAAGATCACCTTCTTAAGGGAAAAGGGAGTGTGCTTTGGCTGTTTGTGTATAGGGCACGTCAGCAAGGATTGTCGAAAGCATCTCTCATGCAAAGTGTGCAGTTTGAAACACCCCACAATGCTTCACATCTACTCAAAGGAAAAGGATCCAGTGACAGAGAGGGAACCAGGCGCTGCAGTGGGCTGTGCTCTGGTATCCAGTGGGCTTACTGGGGCTGGTGAACATGACTGCAAGCTTCCTATAGTTCCAGGACAGATTAAATCAAAGAAAAGTAACCACACAGTAACCACTGATGCATTCCTGGATCAGGGTAGCACGGCTGTTTTCTGCACAGCTAACTCAATGAACAAGCTCAACCTCTCAGGAAAAAGGACACCAATTATTTTACTGACAATGGGTCAAGAGAAGGTTGTTAGTAGCTGCGTGATTACAGGGCTAGAGGTGGCTGGCTTAGATGGGGAGACGTACTGTGATTTGCCCAATACTTATACACAGGAGTGTATGCCAGTGCATAAGGGAAATATTCCATGTCAAAAGGATCTTCAGAGGTGGCCTCACTTGGGAGATGTTCACTTACCTGAGATTGACTCCGAAGTTGAGCTGTTGATCGGAACAAATGTACCAAAGGCACTGGAACCACTACAAGTCATCCGTAGTGTGGACGATGGACCTTATGCCATTAAGACTATTCTGGGTTGGATTGTTAACAGACCACTGGGAGGAAGCAGTGGTGATGGAATGGATGTTGCAGCCGTTAAGAGAATCTCAGTCCTGAATTTGGAGGAGCTCTGGCAGCAGCAGTTCAGAACAGATTTCCCAGAATGTGGTCATGATGAACAACCTGGTCAGTCGAGAGAAGATCAAAGGTTCATGAAGCTGGTCCAGGATTCAGCCAAACTTGTAGACGGCCATTACCAGGTTGCATTGCCTCTGAGGAAAAGTTGTGTGAACATGCTGAATAACAGGAAGGTTGCAGAGCAGCGTGCCCTAAACCTAAAGAGGAGGTTCGAGAGAGACTCATTATTTCAGCAACAGTACACAGATTTTATGAATGACATGGTTGCCAAGGGATATGCAGAGCAAGTACCTTCAGTTGAGCTGGCACGTAGTGATGGGAGACTTTGGTGTATTCCACACCATGGTGTTTACCACCCTCAGAAAGGAAAGATTTGTGTGGTTTTTGACTGTGCAGCCACTTTCCAGTCAACATCTCTTAATGCTCAACTGCTACAAGGACCGGATCTCACTAGCTGTCTGATTGGTGTCCTGGCCAGATTCAGGAAGGAACCGGTGGTGATCATGGCAGACATAGAGTCCATGTTTCACCAAGTGAGGGTACCAAGGGAAGACGTGGACCTGCTGAGGTTTCTCTGGTGGCCTGACGGTGACTGCAGCCAAGACTTGGTGGACTTTAGAATGTTAGTACATCTTTTTGGTGCGACTTCCTCACCAAGTTGTGCTAACTTTGCATTGAGGCAATATGCTGAGGACAATGAAGAACAGTTCTGTCGGGAGACCATTGTGAAGCTTCTGCACTGCTTCTATGTGGACGACTGTCTGGTGTCAACATCCAGTGAGGAAGAAGCAGTGGCGCTTTACCAGGACCTGGTCTGCATATGTGCAAAAGGAGGCTTCAAGCTGACAAAATGGATGAGCAACAGACGTGCAGTAATGGCAGCGATTCCAGAAAATCAAAGAGCGAAGGGCATAAAGAATTTGGACTTGGACCACAACCTATTGCCTGTGGAGAGAGTGCTTGGGGTACAATGGTGCATTCAGTCTGATGACTTCAAGTTTAAGATCGTGGTGCAGGACAGGCCTTTGATGAGAAGGGGGATCCTCTCTGTCATCAGTTCAATATATGAGCCCCTAGGAATCCTGAGTCCCATTGTCCTTTCTGCTAAGAAGCTGTGCAGGCAGCAACTCGGCTGGGATGACCCCATACCACCATCAGCTGCCCAGGAATGGACAAATTGGTTAAAGGAGCTCCATCAGCTAGAGCATTTCCAGATTGCTCGGTGCCTAAAGCCCCCAGATTTCGGAGAAGTCACTGCAGCGCAATTGCACCACTTTGCAGATGCAAGTGAAAATGGTTATGGTACAGTGACCTACCTACTCCTGAAGAATGTACACTCACAGCTCCACAGCAGCTTTGTCATGGGAAAATCCAGGGTGTCTCCTTTGAAGTCGGTCTGCATACCTCGCATGGAGCTTACAGCTGCTACCATGGCAAGTCGCTTGGACGCGTTTTGGAAAAGGGAGCTGCACATGTCGTTAACAGAGTCAGTGTTTTGGACAGACAGTACCTCTGTACTAAAATACATTAAGAATGAGACTTCAAGGTTCCGTACCTTTGTTGCCAACAGGGTCTCAAAAATACTCGCAGTATCGCAGCCATCTCAGTGAAAGTATGTAAATACCCAAAGCAATCCTGCAGATGTGGCCTCTAGAGGGCTGAAAGCCGATGTCTTTTTAAGGAGTGAGACCTGGTTGTCAGGACCTGCATATCTTCTGCATCATGAAGAGGATTGGCCTGTGAATCCAGATTGTTTGGACGAACTTCTGCCAGACGATCCAGAAGTTAAGGTCACAGTTAATGCAGTGCAGACCTCAGAGGATGTGGATGCAGCCACTCAGCTGATCCATCATTTTTCCTCTTGGACCCGTTTGAGAAGGGCTGTGGCTTGGGTTATCAGGCTGAAGAACTTGCTGTGGAGTCTCAGCCAAAGGAGGAAATGGTCTGACACAGCCTACAACCAGTCTGACCCAGGGGAACAACGAGGATCCTCCTCAGAGCAGGAAAATGGAGTCGTTAAAGACTCGGCATTAAGAGGTTTGCTCACAGTAGATGAGTTGCTGACTACTGAAAAGGAAATCGTTCGATTTTGCCAGAGGAAGAGGTTTCCTGATGAACTCAGATCTACAGAGTGGCAGAAATGTAAGAAGGAACAGTTGTATCTTCAAACTCTCTCCTGTGCTGAAGGATGGTATCCTGAGGGTTGGTGGACGATTAAGTAGGGCGGCTCTATCTGAAGATGCGAAACACTCTGCTATTCTGACCAAAGAGCTCCACATCTCAGACATTCTTCTGAGGCACATACATCAACAAGTTGGTCATGGAGGACGCAACTACATGTCCGAATTGCGTCAAAGATACTGGATACCAGCAGTTGGCTCTGCCATTAGGAGGATTTTGTCAAGGTGTGTTGTCTGCCGTAGATTGCAGGCTGCTCCAGGGTGCCAGTTGATGGCAGATCTTCCTGTTGACAGGGTTTGTCCAGAGGAAGCTCTATTCACCAGAGTTGGTGTGGACTATTTTGGACCCTTTGAGGTCAAGAGCCGGAGGAGCGTAGTGAAGAGATATGGAGTCATATTCACCTGTTTGGCAATACGAGCTATCCATATCGAAGTGGCTCCTTCTCTGGATACAGATTATTTTATCAATGCACTGCGACGATTTGTGGCAAGGCGTGGGCAAGTCCGGGAAATACGGTCCGATAATGGAACGAACTTTATTGGAGGAGAACGTGAGCTGAGGGAGGCCATCAGAGGTTGGAATCAAGCTCAGATAAATGGTGTTCTTCTTCAGAAGGAGATAAAGTGGGTCTTCAACCCTCCAGCTGGATCGCACCATGGCCGCGCCTGGGAAAGGTTGATTAAATCTGTGCGGAAGGTCTTGAATGCCATCCTAAAAGTGCAAAATCTTGATGAGGAGGGACTGCACACTGTCCTCTGTGAGGTGGAAGCCATCATTAAAGGTCGTCCAATTACTAAGGCCTCAACTGACGCTAATGATCTCGAAGCTTTGACACCTAATGATCTCAAAGCTTTGACACCTAATCATCTCTTGTTGTTGAAAACCTCCCCTTCCTTGCCACCAGGGGAATTTCAAAGAAATTACATCTACGCTCATCCACGCTGGAAGCAAGTCCAGTATATGTCCAATTTATTCTGAAAGCGATGGACCAAGGAATATTTACCACAGTTGCAGGAACGTCAGAAGTGGACTGGTATCAAGCGCAACTTTGTGGTAGGGGACATTGTGCTGATTATGGATGAGACAGCACCGCGGAACTCATGGGTCATGAGAAAGGTCATCCAAACCTTCCCAGACAGAAGAGGATTCGTGCGACGGTTGGTGATCAAGACCAAGACCAACTCCTTGGAAAGGCCCATAACCAAAGTCTGTCTTTTGCAGGAAGCAGAAGGCTGACCTCTCAGTTTTGAGAGGACAATTTTGAGACTGACTTTACTGACCGACAGGTTAGAACTTCTCGACTAGACTTGACTTGCATTCCAGGAAGAAGAGCACATTGATGAACTATATTGAGGGATTATAAATAAGGACAATTGTGGATTTCGTGGTTTCATGTTCTTGTTTATTTGTTGTAATGTAATTATTACAATGATAATAATTAGGGGCTGGGTTGTAGTGGCTATAATGACGTTTATGCTTGTGTTGACGTCAGCTGTTAGTTGGAGACTTTGCGCATGTGTCACGGGGGGTGTGGTTAAGGTGCCATGATTGCATGATGAATGAATGACCATATATTCACCTGTTCACCGCGGCGGCCGCAGGGAGAGGGGGTGAGTAGGGAGGATGTATTTTTTGGTTGACCGCATAAATGAGCTGCAAACAGAGTATTTTAACATCTTGCCTTGCCTTGCCCTGTTTTTACCTTTTTGATCGGATATTGAAATAAATACGGACACAGTCGGGAACACGGAAATGGCGTTGTCGTTTGTGCAGCGAGTCAACAATGCAATGCTCCCTAATTAGCCTCTCAGTGACTTTGTTCTTTGTTTGGAGTCA
>JAOPJI010072062.1:0-10415 GCA_027122695.1 Merluccius productus | reverse complement strand
GGGGGGGCGCGAGGCCCTGGGTTGGGGGCCCCCTGCTGATTGGGGGCCCAAGGCAATCGCCTAGTCCGCCTTAATGGGACCGCCACTGACCTGAATAAACCTCATGTCATGACTTGCGACTCACCAGGTGATCCAGTCAGGCTACCAACCCAACGTTCAACATTTTTTAGACGTCTATATTTCAACATTTTAAGACGGCTATTAGGTGTCTACACTTTTTAGATGTCCCACCCAAACCCTAATCCTAAAACCAAAGCCTAGAAACAAAAACCAAACAACCTTACCCTAAAACCCCAAACCAAACCCTAAAACCCTCATAGGAAACCCTAACCCTAATACCACACTCTAGAACCATAAACCAAACCCTAAAACCTAACCCCAATAGGAAACCCTAACCCTAAAACCAAACCTTGGAACCATCAACCAAACCCAGTCAATTTTGTGTAGTCTACACTGAAGACGCCGGTCTTGGTCTTGAGTCATTGCGATCTGCCATTTCCGAAACCCTGACCCTAATATGACACCCTTTAACATGAGGGTGAGTGGTATTTAGTTTTTCTTCAATAACTTTTTTCTGAAGGTTGGAAATACTCAGAACCGAAGTCTCTGATTGTTTATGGGGAAGCTGAACACGCCAGTCTTGGTCCTGAGTCACTGCCACCTTCTGTTCCGAAACCCTAACCCTAATATGAAACCCTGACCCTAATATGACACCCTTTAGCATTAGGGTGAGTGGTATTTAGTTTTTCTTCAATAACTTTTTTCTGAAGGTTGGAAATACTCAGAACTGATGTCTGTCTGATGGTTTACTGTGACGCTGAACACGTCGGTCTTGGTCCTGAGTCATCGCGACCTTCCGTTTCCGAAACCCTGACCCTAATATGACACCAGTTAACATTAGGGTGAGTAGTTTTTCTTTCATAACTTTTTTTCAGAAGGTTATGAAGGTTTTGGAACCCTACGTTGATCTGTGCTGGATGGCTCATCTTGGTTATTACCCCTAACCCTAACTCTAACCCAGGGCTGCACACCTGTGGTGCATGAGCAATCATGGCACCCAGGATAAACCAGCCATCAACACACGCACTCGAGGAGGAGCCACTGGCATGGCAGTTGTACCACCAGCTCGGCGAATACCACCAGCCTGAAACTCCAATAAACATCTTGAACCTACATCTACCCGTGTCCTGTGTCGGAGGGCCCCAAAGGAAGCCACTTAGGTGGCGTGTGGAAGGAGCAACCTTGTCACAGAAACACTAACCCTAAACCCTGTTGAATGGATTTGTGGAGTTTGCTGGTTGCAGCGGTGGCTGTGAGAGCATCTGGCCACTTGCATACGTGTGAGCGTCAACGCCCCCAACAGCACCGCTGCTGTGCCACCCAGATGGGTCTGGGTGGGCGATGTTTACCATACACAACTGTCTGGAATTATGACTGATTCCGCCTGCGCGGGCTGTTTGTATGATCCAGACGGGTGCTGTCTTGAACGTTGTGATGGTCATTATAAAGTAAATTGCCGTTTTTTGTTTTCTTGTTGCCTCTTTATCAATGAATTGAATCGCTGATTGAATGTACGGATTACAGATGTATTTTACAGATATTATTGAGAAAACCTACTTAGGCCTACTAAAGGGATGATAGTCGAGATTAGGAATGTGTATTGCGAGCTCAGGAACATCTAGGAAGCTTTGGGAATCTGTGTTTTCTCTTTAGAGGATGACACTGAGGATAACAGGGAGGTTGCCATATTAACTTCATTAGCAGGAATGTTAGGGGACTTAACCACCCAATCAAACGTAATAAAGGATTCTCCCATCGTTTACACCTCAAAGTAAACATTGTGTTCCTTCAAGAAACACACCTGATAAATATAGACCACCCTAAAATTAAGAAAAATGGTGTCGGTTCCATTCTAAATTCAATAGTAAAGCTAGGGGTGTAATCATTATTTATAAATGTATTCCATTTATTGTTTCTGATGGAACAGCTGACCCAAACGGTTGTCATGTAGTTGTGATTATGTTTTATCTGACGTTTTTACCATTCATTTCCATTTCAATGTACTATGAAAATGGCCAAGATGCAAACTTTAGTATTTTGGTAATATGCAAATGAGACATGATAAAAAATGTAAAAGACCAAGTTTACACAATCACACAAATAATTTGTTTGTGTGTTTTAGTTTTACTTTTGAAATGATATTTGTTTTGTTTCATTAAGTTTTATTTTCTCTCAAATTCTTATTTTTGTTTGATATTTAAGAAGTTTTGTTTGATCATTTTGGTAGAAATCTGATTCAATAAAAGTCGATATGTTGTTGAAAAAAAGAAAAGTACAATTGCTTAAATGTAGCACACTGTTTTTGCAGTGTGGTCGCACACACAATCACATACACACACACACACACACACACACACACTGCTCTGACTGTTCTTTCCTCTGATAATGAGGCCTGCCTTGTGTTTTCTGGTGTTATGTTTTGTGTTTCTGCTCGAGAAGGAAGGAAATGTCAAGTTTATAGTCTTCTTTTGTTTGGCAAATAAGGATGAAGAGAATGACTGCATCACCATCCTCACTTGAGAATCCTCAATCCTTGACTTGCCTCTATTGTGTATGGTTACGTCTGTCATCACGTCTGTATGCATGACAAGGTTGGTCTTACAGCAGTAAGACGGGTGGTGGAGTTTGTTTGTGGGTGAACCAATCATGTAGGTCAAACAGAAAGCTAGAATCTAGGCTGAATAGAAAGGAAGTTACATTACAACAACAAAAAGTCAACCTAGTTCACGAATAACAGTAATTGAAATTGCGCTATTTGTACTTTTTAGACCTTAAACAACCTTTTTTCCTGAATAGAATCTGAATCAATTGTAATATTCAGTGAACTGAGGCTGTACAATGGTGTTCACTGGTATGTATCTAAAACAAGACTAATATGAAATTAATCAGTTCTCTTTTCATGAGCTATTAAGCTTAAGGCCAATATTGGACTAATTGCACTTGTAGAGTGTGTTGGTGAAAATGTGGAGGGAGCAGTTCATGCCCATACAATCATGACTTCTTGCAACACTGATTTTATTACTTGATTTTTTTAGATGTGTATTATTATTGCTAATGTCTATTTCATAAAATATTTGGTAGGTCTGTATTAGATGTATTACTATATTACATTGTATGATAATATTACGTTAGTAATCATTAATTAATTATTATTCCCTTTCCAACCCTTTTAGTATAGAGCCCATGATATAGTGGATGGTGGCTTTAAAAGACAGTTACAGCTCTCTATTCTTTTTTTATGGAAATGAAGACAGTGCCTTATCTGGTCTTATGCAAAACATATTTAAGTATTTTTTTATCAGCAGCCCACACAGCCTCAGAAAGGCGTTTCTATCTGAGAGATCTTTGACTGTTTGATGCTGCCCAGAAAAATGCAGTGTACCTAAGACCTGCCAGTTTATGTTGTAGTAATGAAAATCTCTAACCCAATTTATCAATCTCTTACGCACACATTTTCCATCAGAAACGGCAGCGTTTCTCCTCCTTTGGCCGAATAGGTTTTTAAATGTGTTTGTTTCTGATAATGCAGACGTAACAAGGTACAAGTGTGTTAGATAATGTGTGGCAGCAGTTCAGCGTGAGTGTAATGTTCATTTGTTGTGTTCATTTGACTGATGATGTGTGCATTACTGCTGCGCTCAACGCTCCAATGAGAGAACAGCATGCCTGAGTGTTGAAAACGGAAAGTAGGTGATGAAGCGGAATACATAGAGATGTCTAGATTTGACTAAACAATGTATTTCTTGCGGCGCACACATCAGTCTATAAAATACACTCTTATATCGGGAACAGATGTGACGTTGATGTTGACACTTGTGTAAAGTGACCGGTCAAATACTCCAATCATCCAATCAACAAATGAGTCCACACCCGTTAGACTGTAAGAGCCGTAGGCAGTCAGGAGAAGTAGTATTTAATGGCTGAGGCCAATCAGACAGGTGAGTGTGTAACAGCAGTTGATGTCAGCTTGTTTGATTTGCGTTCATTAGTTGTTCTGCTGTGAGGAAACACTTTGTTCATGAGCTGTACCTGGGTCTAGACGCCACTGTGACGAATAACCATTCATGCCATACACCTTGTACATTGAAACATTTAGCAGATGTTTGTATCCACAGTGGCTTACAAGTACAATAAAAAAAGTGCTGCAAAGCCAACTTTCTAAAAAATATATAAAATACAAAAGAAAGAAAGAAAGAAAGAAAGAAAGAAAGAAAGAAAGAAAGAAAGAAAGAAAGAAAGAAAGAAAGACAAGGTTAGACAAGGTACATTTTTAGATTTTTCTTTGACTTAGTGCATCATTTTCACACCTCAAGCCAGTTTGTGAGGTGTTTTGGATATACAGTATGTATGTTTCATTGGGTATTGCTGCCATATATCTCCAAGCCCAAGCCAACATCCTCATGTATGATATGAGAGCACACAGAACCATGTTACATGCACACTATGCTAATTATAGGTATATTGTCATGGCTATGTGCCATACTTCTCAACATGTACTTCTCTTAGCAACTCTAAAATGTCAATGCATAACTTTAATACATGTATTATTAACTATGTCGTGTATATGTATCTTCATTTGAAATTAAAAAATTCAAATCAACCTCAAACTCAACTCAACCTCAACAACTGTAGCCAATATACCTTGCAGCAACGTTTACAAAAATAAAGATAATTAATTTAAAAAGACATTCTATTGTCTAAATACCTTTTTTAATTGTAATTGTATTTTATTTCCCCCCGGGAGAATACAACTAACCTGAATTTCCCAGCGAACTACTGTGGCTGCTAACTGTTCACACTGCTGTGTGGTAAAGCTGGTCTTCACATTGTCAGACAGTGTGTGTGCATGTGTGTGTATATATGTGTGTGTGTATGTGTGTGCGTGCATAGGTGTGCGTGCGTGCATGTGTGCGCGTGCGTGTGTGCATAGCTGTATGTGTGTGAGTGTGTGTACGTGCGTGCGTGTGTGCATGTGTGTGTGTTTGTGTGTGCATGCCTCCATGTGTGTGTGTGTGTGTGTGTGCATGTATGTGTGTGCGTGCGTGCATCTGTGTGTGTGAAGGTTTATGACCGGACAGCACAAATGCGAGGTGTCAGAGGGCCCCTGATGAGTCATGGGGCTGAGAAACTGTGACACTTCATCGGGGAGTGAGGGGGAGGAGGGTGTGAAGGATGGAAGTGGCAACGAGCGACAACATATTTCGGGAGAAGGGTGGGTTCACACATCATTAAGGAGGACGTTTTCTTCGCAGAATGACAAACTTTATGAAGAAACTTGGTTTCTAGTCGAGTAATTAGTTAGTTTTGGTTATTATTAAAGAGGAAATCACATATAAGCTGCACAATTGATGGGAATTATGGCAGGATTAAAGCTACTGTAATGTGGTATGATGATAATAATTTGTTATCTGTATTCAAATTTCGCTAATCTTAACCAGACTTCAAATGATTGATACGTGAGAACATTTTTGTGAAATTGTATAACCTTAGAGACCTCAGATATTGTGAGGCATGTATTGGATTGGCTGTGAGATTAAATGTCCACCTCCGAAAGACTTAAGTTATCTCTGCACTCAGTTCGTCTTTGCATGATTTGATTGGTTGTTAGTAGGCTGAAATCCCATTCTGTCACCATCCTTTTCTTCATTTGCACTTGGATTTCCCCAGAACTAGCAAGTGGAATTATTGCTATGCATAATAAAAAATGTCCCTGAGTAGTCGCAGTACTTTTTTTTAACTTAACCATTTGGGACTGTAATTTGGGGAATAGGAACTATATAGACACAGTTGGTTCTGCTGGAGCTCTGTGGGGACAAGGACAAGGTCTGCTAAAAGCTAGAAAGGCACAAATACATAATAAAAAGCTGCCATAACAAAGCATATTTATTCAAACAGTATATGGAGCCATTTTTTTTAAAGACACCAAGAAAAACATGTCTATGTATATTGAGGTTATTTGTATACCTAAAGTCAATAAATATTTAAATTTCATATTTAGTACTGGGAATTAACAAACCATGCATAGCTATGTATTTATATAGAAAAAGACCAAAATCTGGACAGACCCACTTGTGGGTATGTAGAACTGCTGAAATTTGAGGACATAACATCGCGGATTCAGCAATCTTGGACCTGTATGTCGAAAGTGCAAAAATGCAGAGTCAACACGCAGATATTTTTTGTCAGAGGTGTGATACGAGCACACCCACATAGCACCATAAATCACCATAAAACTCTGGCCCGGATTAAGAAACCATTGAACCTTGGGAGACGTTGATTGATTGAATCATTCGATTTAAAATATAAACAGAGGAAATTAAGACATTACGATTAAAGAGAGATAAACAGCAGTAGTGTCCTTTCTATACACTATAAAGTGTTAAATACAAAATACATACATGTAACTGTACACATATCAAAATTGCGACTGTCGTCATTCTCAGGTTTTAAACATTGACTTTGTCTACCTTGCGATAAAATAGCAGGGAGAGGTAGTATCACTGAGGAAAACATAGCATGTGGAAAAACACCAAGATTTGTTTTGGGCTTCCTGTTAATGCACTAGTCTCACATGAAAGGATACACATAGCGTTTCATCCAAAAGGTAGAAAAAGTTATTTTGAAACTAGTTCAAAATAATTTTAACTCCCCTTTCCCACTTCTCGTGAATAATGCCAGAGCCTTGTAGAGATACAGTCACCAAATAAGTGGATTCCTTCAAAGTCTGGTTCCGTCAAATGAGGACACAAGAGATTACACATATTTAAGACCCTTCAATTAACTATTGGAAATCCAATTATGGTCCCCCCCCCTGTGCTAATCCATTCCTGGCCACTGGTCCTCCCGATAGCACTGTTTGCAGGGGGAATTACTTTACACACGTTTCTAATCATGACCTGTGGCTTTTGGTAAGCTAGCAGTAATGCTGCTCCTTAATGAGACCACCATCGCTAATTCAATTAATACCACACAGAGGCTTTGAGGAGGATGGGCCTGTTGTACTGCTCTAGACAAGTGATGGAGGCTCGTGGTAGGGGGTGGAGATTGACAAGCATTAGTGGAGACGTTTGGAGACGCTTTTAAAGAACCTTGAACACGTATTCGGCGCTCCTCTCGCTCACTTAATTTCTATGGCTTCCTTTGGTGGGCCTCGTCGGATCAAAAACACACCCCCTCATATCCTACTTTTTATATGAGGGGGTGTTTTTTTGTTTTTGGACGACGAAGACCTAATTATTATTTTTCCGACTGTGTTTTTCTCTAATAGATAGGAGAGCTGGAATGCTCAATGGAAACAGGAGGAGGATCAAGGTGAGAGACAAAACAACCTTCAATTACAGTCTGCTGTGTGGCAAAAGGGGAAAGATAGGCTCATGCAAATTCCCTAAGTACATCTCTGTCGGCACTGACTGCATGATATATTCTCAAATCTTAAAGCAAAGGTTAGAGCTTAAGAGAAAAACAATATTACTATAATTATTATTTTTAGGAACAAATTGGCCTTGTGTTAACAGTATTTCATTTAATTTGGGACCAAGTGATGATAATTAAAGAAACCCTATATCCTTCCTCTCCATGCGTTTCATTGGTGGACAAGAACATGTTTTAGATGAAATAATGAATCTGTTGAATCATGTTTTATGAATTGTCTACAATGTACAGTAATTGTCTACAGTGAACAGAGAACGGTGTCACTCTCAATATTAGTTTATTATATGAGTGAAGAAATCTGATCAAAATGTATAATTATTGAGAGCTTACATATTCTGCTTATTCATACTTCATAGTTTATGTGGGCATTGTACTAATCTTTTTAATTCAACTTTTTTGTAACTTTCAGTAATCACACCATTGAGATCGTATAAACCACTGAAATAATTATATTTGAAAATAAAAGGAATATTTTACTGCTCCATCATGGAGCCTTTTGGAACCATATCCTTTTAATTTTTTACTGGGAGATTTGAGGATTTGAAATAAAAAGTAGTGATATGTGTAATGGCCTCTGCATGATTGTCAGGCAAAACAATATCTCCAACCTACAAAATGAGCAGTTTGGCAATGATGACCATAGCAAAGGATTACGGCAGCTGCAGCCAACATTTTGTCATCAAACCGGCAGAAATAAGCTTTGGCTAATCTAAATAGCAAAGCAAGTCTTGCAATCTCTGACTTGCAATCCCTTAACGACAATTCACTTTTTAATTGCTTTTAGTAATGGAATGTGTCTTCTCAAGTACCAATCAACAGTGTGAAATGTGAAATGTTTTGTGTTTCTACTAGATAGTACACAGTGAGTACACATACTACTGTTCAGAAAGTGATAGGTTCCTGCATTGCAATCAAGGAACACAGTCCCCATGGTTGCAAATATTCTGCCAAAACGATGTATTTTTCTAAGCAAATGAAATATGGCAGCCGCCATAGAGTTGCCTGCACGCTTACTGCTACAGCTACTGCATACTGCTATCAATATCCTGGAAATCTTTCTCTAAACTGGATTCCCTAAATTATCCCTATCCCTACATTACACATACAATTAACTTAAAACACAATGGTTGGCTTTTAAAAGTGGATCTACCTAGAGATTACATTGAGAAGTGGATAATGGATATGGGCTTTAGAAGAGATGACATGTTGTTTTCCATATGTTAATTTAAGTGCATTTCAGTGCAGCTTTGCCCCTACGGGTCTTCTCATCATCGGCACAGTGTCTCAGTTCAAGACAATCTTCTGGAGAGAGAGGCGACATGGGAAGGTTACGAAGGGCAAGAGTGAAGAGGTATCCAGTGCTTTACATGTAACGTATTCCCCTCCTAGCCCCGGGAGAGGCGGGAACAATTCCATTTAAAATGAGAGGTTTCGCCTTACTCCGTATTGTCAAACACAGCTATTTGTTGTGATACTCATGGGGCAAGTGTAGATGAAGACATTCGGCGCTGTTGTTTCTACCCATTTGCGGTTGAAAGCCTCATCTTGCCTCAACACCACGGTTGTTGCCCACCTGATAAGACGATGTTTGGCTCCCTGATGCATTCGCCACGATCGCTGCACCACAGGGAGGACACAGTTAGAATATGGTATTTAAGAATCGTACCGCTCTTATAATGACTCTGCCAGGACTGTGATAGCATGTTTTATTTTTTTTTTTTGCATATCTGCTTCCTTGCTTTACCATGTGAGGGTATTGCCTCTAACGGGTGTCAGAGTGCCGAGGAAAGGGAGAAAAACAACATTTTTATGGTTTGACTTAACTTCCTTGATAGTCCACAACGGTGGCATGAAATTAAATAGCCAATCACTATTGTAACTAGTTTGAAACAATAGCCCCTGATTTGATTGAATCTCTAATAGTCTGTGTTGACTACATGTATCCATGATTATATGGCGTTGCAGTCCTTAACTTCAGGAGATTTGAGCATATGGAAATGATTAGAAAGTCGTCAACTGTGTGGTGCTTTGCTGTGACCTGTGAGGGACACACCAGACACGGCAGGCTAATGTCTGGTTTTGTTATATTCAGATCCGTAATGAGGTTCTCTGCTGAGGCGAGCTTCACAAACCTATCTCCTCGATTCCTCACATTTGCTTTCGCGATTAATAAAGTACTGAATCTGAATGAATGTGAATGTTGAGTCACACAGGTCAAGCACAGTGAGATGCTAATGGACTCGTGAGCCAGATAACAGCATGTTTCACTCAGTTTTAGCCCTCTCTTCACACTTTGAGCACATCTGAATCAGACAGCGCTGCATCTATTTTTTGACAATCCAATTAACACAGATATTGCAAATTACAGAATATATCTCTCTCGACTGTTCACAAACCCAACTTCAGAAACACAACAAAAGTTGTTCAGCGCGTTTCCTGTCGACGTGACTTCCGTGAGATTTGGCGAGTTTTCAGAGGAGGCGCGGATAATCAGAGGGTAGGGTCTTCGTGTGCGTACCCCCGCATGTTCCCAGATGGCCGGCGTGGACCACCGACCCAACAGCGAGGCAAGGCCGATCGTCAAGGTAGTTTGCAAGTTTCGTAGTTAGTTTGCTTTGAGTTTGGGGTATTTATATGAACATATAAAGAATATGAGGCTAGTCTAGTTGTAAGTTTGTGTGGCTATCGTGTAGCTCCTCTAGGTATTGTCTTCATATCAATACATTGGGCAACATAGACGGCAGGGTAGTATGGTCGGGATGGCCATTGCTTTTATATGGCCGCAATGTAAAGATGATTAAGATTATTTTTTTTTACACTGCTTCTCTATAAAGGCCAATAAAGTTAATTTTCTTGTACCTGACAAGTTTCAAAACTTGTCATACCGCAATCCATATTTCGTCCCCCTTCATCCAGATAAAAAA
>JAOPJI010072041.1:0-10416 GCA_027122695.1 Merluccius productus | reverse complement strand
TGTGTGTGTGTGTGTGTGTGTGTGTGTGTGTGTGTGTGTGTGTGTGTGTGTGTGTGTGTGTGTGTGCGTGCGTGGGGTGGGGGGTATTTCTCTTCTTCTCCACTCTCTGCCACCCACCATGTGAATAATGAGCTCCACAGATAGCAGCCAACGAAGCAACCCCCGCTTTGGCCAATGAAACTTAACAGCCATGTCCAGATCAGGGTCCTTCCTGCTGAGACTGACCAGCCCTGCCTCACACTCCTCCGCCACCACCCACACACACACACACACACACACACACACACACATGTTGCCTCACAACGCAAAGAGAGAGAGAGAAAGAGATATTGTGTGAAGGATATTCTTTTGAGGAGAAGTGATTTATCTTCATCCGGTGCGCTGGGCACGACTATTGTGCAAAAGCAATCACTTCCTATTGTACTTTGCAGCGATATGGGGGTTAAAAGCTTGGGAGGAAAGGCCTGGTTTAGCACTGACTTATTTACAACCTGTGTCTTTTTACAGTTCACCTTCCACCACCGCGGTGTGGCGGCGAGGTGTCGGGAGGCGATGTGGTCGGAGGTGGAGGTTCAGATGCACCCGGGGCGGGCAGGGTGGCGGATGGGGGGAGGGCGGGACGGACGTCTGGTCTGGTCTGGTCTCAACGGGACCAAAAGGCACTTTGAAGTCTTTCCAAGCACACAACTGCCCCCCCCCTCCCCACCATCACCATAAACCCTCCAGCCAGCCACTTACTTTATCAGACCTTTTCATTGTGCCTTAAAATATACTGCCCACCACCACCACCACCACCACCAACAACACCACCAGAGAAAAGATGGCCCCACAAAAAGTTCTCTTCTCTTCTCTGCCATTGACACACCCTTTAAGTTTCAAGCCAAGCAAGCAATTAATTTCCCCGACCCCTGAATATGCATATTTTTTTATGTTGTCCCCGGCACTTTATGCATTTTCAAAGCTGAGCCAGCGCTAACCCATTCGATTTTATTTGAGTGATTCGCCCCAAAAATAAAAAATAAAAGCAACCACTCTTGGGGGAAGTTGGCCCATTTTATTTTGGCGTGAGAAAAATGTGGGGGTCGCGCGGCGCAGAGGGGAGGGCCGACAGACGGCTTTTGAAAGACACTTTTGAATGAGAGACACGGTAGCATTCCAGTGATTGCTTCGCGGGGGCAAACTGCTCCTAAGCGTCCTACTCGTGAAGGCTTAACACACGTGTAATCCCAACGAGTAAACACTCATTCTTCGCTCCGCTGTTTTCCTGCCGTGCGCGGGTCAAGGGCACGACCGGTCCACGGCAGCACAAGAAGAAGAAAAACACGAACTCGACTGGAGGCACCTGGGACATGTGTGAGCCCCATCTCGTTCCATCAATGCCTCTTTCTCTTTTTTTTTTCTTCCCGTAGGCGTTTCCCTTGGCCATCCCCCGCAAACCAGAGTGTAGCAATGGCTCTGAAAAGAAAAAAACCTGAGTAGGATGCGAGGCCAAGATATCAGTTCACAGCTGAAGGAGGTTAGAGCGAGGATTTGTGGTTTCATCTCTCGTCAGCCCAGCGATCTGCAACCTCTCACTTCATTCTTTGCATCCAGCGATAACGGCCCTGTTTTTCCAAACCCAACAAAATATTTCAAAAACGTCCTGGTGTTTTTTGGATGTTTTTGACTTAGTAGACTCTGTTCTGTGAGCACAAATAGACTTGGCTTTTCTGCTCTCGGAAACGCTGTCCAGCGGGCTAACGTTCCAGTGACTCCACTGGCGAAGTCATGCGGACATAATGCGCAGGTCCTTTCTTTTCCAGCCCTCGGAGCCTGAGAGGAGTAATGAAGTGCATTGCGTATTTGCAGACTGGCGTTTCGCTGCCTCCAGTCAATCCTAGCATTTGATTGGGAGTCTGGATCACACCCCAGGGGGAAAGCGGGCCCTGTTAATGTCAACCATGCCCTGAATGTTGAAAGCATCTCGGCCTGCTCTTTGCCAGCGCTCTCGCGTACACGCACAAACTCTCGATTTTTCCTCTTTCAAACTTGGGGGGGGGGGGGAGGAAATGCCGTGTTACTTCTTAGCAGAACTCCCCAAGCTTGTATTTATTTTATTTGTAACGCGGGGGCGAACGCAGACATAGGAGACAATATGACAAAGGTCTCGCAGGATGACCGTCTTGCTGGCGTCTCTCGGCTGAATGGAGCAGGGTCTGGCCCGACGGACCGGCTGGCTGGCTAGGGCTCGTGTTATGGCATGATAATGACTCTCTCCTGCCTCGCTCGGCCTCGGAGAGAGGGCAAGCGGGTTAATTACCATGATAATAGGAACACCAGGAGAAGAGGGCAAGAGAGAGAGAGAGGGAGAGAGAGGGGGGGAGGGATTGGGAAGAGAGACTCTGGACACCGCATTGGACACCACAGGGAGACGACTTTCACATCTCCGGTGAAAACCGCCGGGCTCTGATTCTCCTCAAAAGTGGACAGATGGACGGGGGTCACGGCATCTTTGTCTAAATAATTAAGCAGGTCTTCCGCACATTATCTGCCCAGGCAGGGGGATCTCTCTCTCCCCCCCTCTCTCTCTCCCTGTGTGTGTGTGTGTGTGTGTGTGTGTGGTTGTCTTGGCAGGCGTCCGGGTGGACAGGGCTCCTTCTGCTCCTAGTGCTCCCCCCCTGAGCCACAGCCTTTTGTCTCACTGTTTGACTGTGTGCGCTGTTCATGAAGAGGAGAGGCTAATCAGTGGCTGTAGAGCCATTCATTGGGGAGCCACTGTAAAGCATGGGCCCGTTTGGTCCAATTGTTTGGAGTGGGCCACAATAGCCCTGTGTTTGGACATACACGCAGCAGCAGCAGCAGCCCCACACCCCCACTTCCACTACCACCCCCAAAAAGTACACACTTCAGCCTTTGACATGGACGGGAAGTGTGGCGATGTGTGCTCTTTAAACACACAGACATTTGTCCAGCACTAAACTTCTGTATCTTGGCTTGACCTTTAATGTGAGGCTAGTTCTTGAACAGCGTCACCAAAAACAGTGTTTTTTTGGTGAGCAATAAAACTGGAATTTAATTCTTAGGAGACCCCTTGGAAGTATATGGAAGAGCAGACTAGCGTTGCCCTGTAATTTTAACGCATTATTAGCTTTAAGCACTTAACATCAAGCAGTCCTCCCTTCGATAAATTAACAGCCTCAAAGCGAAGTTCAGACACGCCAAATGACAAGCTTGTTAGAGGAGGGAAAACAAGAAGTCCATTAAGGAATTTCTAACATTTGCGCAGTTTGGGTCATGTTAGCTGGTAGATTATGAAAACAGTATGCGCTGTGCTTGGACTTGCAGCCAGCGAAAGCTTTTTCAAACATAAAACTCTGATGAACGACTTGGGAATGACTCGTGCCAAGAAGCAATGTTGGCCATCACCGTGGAAAGCAGAGGAACACGTTTTACTGCATTATGGAGAAAACAAAGACAGTTTGCCTTCCTGAGGAGCACAGATTTGACTTCCAAACACTTTATTTAAAACCAGTCGCGAACATTGTAAAAACTCATTCTAGTTTCTGCAGAATGAATTACATGCAATACAACCTACTTTATGTGCTTTAGATAATTTATCTGTGTCATTCAGTGACAATATTGGTTATTTAAAAATGTCAGTGATCAATGCAACATAGCAAGCTGTGGAAATATAAACATATTTCATGAGCAACGTTACATGAAAAATATGCTTAGGGATCCAACTCATTTCAATGAATGAATCCACTTCATTTTTGGTCGCTCTCATTTCACCCGCGGTAGGCCTATCTGTTAGGCTTGCCTTGACATGTTCTTTTGATGTCCGGTTCCATCAGAGAGAGCCACGCCTCAAGACAGCACCTGTCTCCTGCACGACTTCAACGCGGTAAGTTTACCCTTTTATTTGCAATAATTTATTTGTCTGCTTTGATGTACAATGTACAAGTAAGGTTTGGAAGCAAGCCTAACTTTACAGACTTTCATGAGTGACGATGTTCTACCTCATGGTGAAGTTGAGATGGCCATGCAGGAGCTAACTGTTAGCAAGTTAAGAATGGGGAAAACATGCGCTCTATCTTACTTATGATACCATTCCACCACTTAACTCTAGCAAGATGGCCAAAGTAAGTAGTATTCAAATGATCCACATTTTTGGTAAAACATTGCTGGTGTTAACGCGCGTGCGACACACTGACAGCTTGCATGCAATAAATGTTGGCGTGCTGTTGTTAGCCAGCTAGCCTACTATCTAATCATTTCCACGTGTTATAATCATTTAGACATTATCAGGGTTCTCCCCAAAGAATGTAATAGTGGGGCTGCGCCACCATGCTTCTTTCCAGCACCACTGTGTAACGTTTAAAAATAGGACTGTCGCGATGCGGACCTTAGTTGACATCGACGTTTTTTCCCCATTTCATTACTGAAAAATGGTTCAATTGTTTAAAACACATGTTTCATTTGAATGATGCTTCAAGAAGCAAAACTACAATATCAAGAGTAAGTGCTGTGTGGAGGAAGTCAGTGGCTTTCGTATCCACTCGTGGTACGAGTCCGACTCGGTTTACGGCAGACCTTCAATGTGAAATGGGTCACACACCAGACAAGCCACGGAGAACCCCGATTATGAATAACTAGGAAAAGCACCCCTTGGCAATGGCTTACTTTAGAAAGATGGTCAATGTTGGTATCCAAATAAATGGTAGCATAGCAGTGACTGCTGCAGCAGGGCTAGAAAGAGCGCGCTAGCGTTAGCTAACAAAGACACACTGCAATTAATGGCGTGCATGCTGCACCTTGAAACTCATGGCTGCACTAAGTGCAGCCATGAGTTCTGTGCAATTTAGTTTTTTTTTCATGTTTCAACTTTTCATGCACTAGTGGGGAAAAACTTTTATTTCACAATTCATCCAATTTAAACCTTTTAATACTTTTCGAAAACTGTAGTACTGGTTTTCTTGTGTCAATGCTAAACGTTGTTAACTTGTTGCCAATGACTTGATGGAGGTGCTGAGTCTAATCCCCCAGTCCCCTGTTTTTTTTTACAGGCACAACCAGTATCTTCGTATTGAGCAGCTCATCCCAGCATTAGTTGGCACGCTATGTCTCTCTAACTGCTCTTGCACATGCTGTAATACAGTAAAGTGGATAGAACAATTCTATCCACACAAATATTTCTTGTCTTGTAAACTGATATCCACATGAATATTTCACCACCCACCAACACACATTTTTCAATTTGGGAAATCGGGATTCTATCAAACCTCTTTTTTCCCGCTTTGCGTTGGAGAGCCAAAGCGTTCTCCCTATCCTGCTCCTATTCCTTTGGTGAAGACGAGGGGGAGCTCATCAAAATGTACGATGTAATCAAATTCATGATCACAAGTTACCCTAAAGTTAGTCTCATAACCAGTATTGTAATGTAGTGTTTCTTTCATCCCCTTTTGAGAGAGGAGACGCCAGAGGAGGACGTTGCCATGGTAATAGCAGTCAAGGGTAGTCAAGGGTCTGGGTGAGGTCGGACAGGCTTCCTCCACCCTCCTTGGCCTCATGTATGCGCCGAATCTGAGCGATCCAAGAGACCTCAAATTTACATTTGAGACATTTCGAAAGCGGTTACTGGAATTTGCTGGTTCAAAGCAGTCTAACAAAGTGCAGCCCAACCTCAAGAACAAACGAATGGTCTGAGTCAGAACTCTTCACCAACTGGACCTTGCAAACCGTGCCTGACTCATTGAGCCTCTTGATAATCTCATTCTATTTCTCAGAAATAAAAGTGCTCACAATGTCAAATTGAAATGTCATATTTTCCTGGTTGTGTTTTCTAACTTGAAAAGAATAATTTTGGTGAGACTCACTAATATTTTCCATGTGGGGAAGAGATTTTAATCTTAAGTAAATGCATTGAGATGCTGGAAGAGCTTGTTTTGTATACACATGTTCCTGTCATTTGAAATACATTGTCTACATTCTCAATAAATGGTTGACAATATTTTTGGTCAGCTGATCTGTGTAAAACAGTTGGGTCAGTTTCACCAAATAAATTAGTGGAATCTACATAATATATTGAGTAGAGTTATGTTTCATTTTTTACAGTGACAATAGCAATTGTTACACATGAATTATTTATAATTGTATTTAGTCCACTTGCACGTGATTTAGTAGAATAGCAAAGACTGTCAATTTATGGTTCTTGGTCGATAACGTGAATAATTATGCTAATACATCTGCAATGCTCCATCTTTATAATCAGCTATCGACCTTAAAACCAACCTTATTGAAGATTTTATGGATTAAATGGATGACTGAAACCCAGAACTGGACCCGACAGGAACAGGAGAAGAAAACAACACAACAGCTGCTGCCAGGAAACAAGTCTCATTAGACAGATCTGCGTATCAAAGGGAATTTTGCGGGAAATATGAAAATATACAAAAAAGAAAGAAAGCTCTCATTAGGCCTAACATGCAAGCCATTGATTAGGATTAATCTTTGCACTGAATAAAAAGTGACGGTATGTCACCGACGTTAAACCACGCCTCTGTGTATTACCGTAACTACAGTTCATCTTAATTTGTGTGCAATATCCTGAGTATCTGAAATCTGCACAGTATGGGCGTGACACTTGTCTGAATAGACCGCGGGCTATGATTATATGATTTATATCACAGCCTCAAATAAAAACAGCGCAAGTACCGCAAATATTTACACATCATCAGGCGATTGTTTGGCATAACTGCGCACCCTTCAACGCACAAACTTAAGCAAACAGACATGGATTGGACCCAGTTTGTCATCATTGTGGCAATTACACACTTCCTGTACTTCCTGTGCGTTGTTCAGATAGGGCTTCTATAATGTGAAGGAAAGCAAACAGACACACACTGTCATGGAGCGAGACATCTGTTAAGTATTGTGTACATCTTGTCCTATTTTCCATCTTAAAAGGGCCGACCTTATTGAAACCTGGCTTCAATAAGGTTTCTGCGGCGAAGGAGACTGAGGAGCCACTGAGGGCTACAGAGAGGAGAGAGTGCTGAGGTTTCCTCCTCACACGAGGAGGAGATCCTGGGGAGGCAGAGGGACCAGGCCCCGAGTGTCATCCCGTCTGCGGTGGACTCCTGGTCGTTCCCCGCCCACCCCGCGCACGCTTGTGGGTGTGTGTGCGTGTGTTTGTGTGCAAGATCGCGCCTGTCAACAGCTCGGGGAAAGCCGAGAGAAGAGATGTCAACGCCGTCTTTTCAGAGGAGCTGTCAACACCGGCTTTGTATCAACCTTCTTAGGGTCGGGGCACGAAACACAAACAAGCCCCACGGAAAGTTGCCTTAACCCCCGCCCCAAAAGAAATGTTGCATAAAAACTGCCTTGCTCTTAGAAGGGAAAAACTAATGTACCTTGTCTCATATCTCTTCATGTGGTGATTCAAATCCCAACCAATTAGGGCTCAGCAGCCAGGCTGTAAACAAACTAACTAAAAGGTTTGTATTTCTGTGGGCTTTCGGTTACCAGCGGGGTTCTGTTGTGGAGGTGTATGTGGTTCCTTTCTTTGTGACCTGGAAAATGTGGTGCTGTTAGTTAGCCCTCTGATCTTAAGAAATCAATAGAAAGGAATTACCTTGGAGCATTGCTTGTGATTCTGGCACCACACCAACGAGCCATTATTCTGCAAGAGAGGAGAGAGAGAAAAGCGTTTGCAAAGATTAATTAATTCGTTAAGAGTTTGGTTGGAAACAAAAACGCATGCAAAACACAACAATCAACAGCTCATTTCCTCAAATTCCCGTCTTCCTCCTCGGCCCTTACCTTCCCACCACGCGGCTTTAGTGGTGGAAGGTCATTTGTTAGAGGTAATGGATTTAATAACACAGATAAGACACGCATTACACAGACTGACCCTGAATCAGGTGTGTGTATGTAGCATGCACACACACATATGCACACACGCACACACAATTCACATGCACACACACACACACACACACACACACGAGCATGTGTAACCTAATCAGGGAAGTGGGGTCAGGGTGAGAGGGCGACAGAGAGAGTGACCCCTGGACAGTTTTCAGCGGCGCACGGTGACCCGGGCCCCTCCCCGGGGCGCCGCCCGGGGTCCCTGTTTGATCTCTCAGCAGACACGCCGGAGGTCACCGCAGGCAGGAAGTGATGTCAGCACTTCCCTACCGACTGCCGATACCACCAATTCCCCCCTCTAATTGCTGTGGAAGTGTCACCTTCTGAGGTTCCAGCAAACACAAACATTTGGCTGTTAATGGCGCTGAGGGTTTACGGGACGGCACTGCTGGTGGATAAATACCGAGACTTGTTCGCCGGGGGAGCGAGGGAGGAAACTCACCTTTACAAGTGAGCATTTCCTTCGTGCTAAATACGCCGCGTAATTATTTTCATTTGGAAACTTCGACAATGTGATTTTTAGCTTTTGTTTTTGTTTTTTTATAGCTTGATAATAGATCCGTTATTAGTGTATTGAAATCATACAATTAAATTTAACGAGATGACGACAGTTGAGGCGAAGGAATATCAGGTGTTCTCACTGATGAATCACCCGGACGTTTCCCTGCGTCAGTATGGATAATTCCTCTATTCAAACTAAACAATAAGAGAACGATGCTTTCTTACTGTGAACTTGACTGTGAGTCTGTGTTTTTCTCTCTCTCAATCATCCTCTCTCTCGCCCTCTCTCTATCTCTCTCTCTCTCTCTCTCTCTCTCTATCTCTCTCTCTTGCTCTCTCTCTCTCTTGCTCTCTCTCTCTCTCTGTCTCTCTTTCTCTGTCTCTCTTTCTCTCCCTCTCTCCCTCCCTCCCTCTCTTTCGCCCTGTCTCTGTCTATGTCTCTGTTTCTCTCTCTCTCTCGCCCTCTCTCTCTCTCTTTCTCTATCTCTCTCCCTCCCTCTCTTCCACCCTGTATCTGTCTATGTCTCTGTTTCTCTCTCTCTCTCTCTCTCTCTCTCGCTTGCTCCCTCCCTCCCTCCCTCCCTCCCTATCTCTCTTTCTCTCGCTCTCTCCCTCTCTCTCTCTCTCTCGCTCCCTCCCTATCTCTCTCTCGCTCCCTCCCTCCCTCTCTCCCTATCTCTCTCTCTCTCTCTCTCCCTCTCCGCCTCTCTCTCCTTCTCCCTCTCTCTGTGATGTTCGGTTTTTCCATCGCCAGGCAACGAGGTAGGTGGGACAAAAAGCTATACTTTCGGGGTCTGCCTGCAAAACGTCTGCTTAAGTTCAATCTCAAGTTCAAAGCCTTTCTTCCAACAACGTAATCCAGAGGAAATTTCCCACGAGACCTCAGGAGAGGAGTTATCGTTAAAGGGTTTAATTTACCATCCAGTACCAGACAAGTGCGCTGTTTTTTCGGTGTCAAGGATAAACGGTTGGCATCAAAGGGGTTGCACAGTGACGTCTAGAACAAAGCGTTCCCCCCCGCCCCCCGCCAAAAGGTGCACGCGGTGACGTGAAATACTGCCGGGTCCAAGAAACATACATTATATACACAAGTTCATTACAAAATAATCAAGTCATTTGCTTCCACTTGGGAGGGGTTTCGCACACGCGGGCCCCGGCGTAGCGTGCGCCCGGCATTCGAATGCACTTGCTGTGACTGGATATTGATTGCCTGCTCCGTGCCACGACACACTAAATGAATTTTGAATGAGCTATTGCACTGTGTTACATGATTAAAAACCCTTCCTTGGGCGCGATAGTTTAGATTTATGATGCAGCGCGGCGCACCACCCAATACATACCCTGTAAATACGTGGACGTGTTACCGCAAATACCGCAAATAAATAAATAACTTGTAAGTATTGCACTCAAAAAGGGATTTCAATCATGTCATGCAATATATATATATATATATATATATATATATATATATATATTGTACATGTGTACAGTCATCAACGGGGTCCAAAATCCCTGCCGGCGACAATATATAAAAGCCTGGACATTTACATTGGCGGCAGGTCCCTCAGGATAACATAAACAGATTGTCACAACTCTTGGCCGTGTCCTAAATCAACAGCCCTGTTTTTGACACCACTCCTGAGCACATCCATCACAGTGGCGACAGGTCCGTAGCTACAGAAGAGCTAATTTTGCTGCCATGACAGCATCACCCCCCCACACACACACACACACACACACACACACACACACATGTAGCAGAGGAGCTCAGTGGGGATGTTGGCCCAGCTGTCCAGACATGACCCCACTGTGTCAGGGACCGACGGGGAATAATTATAGGTCAGGGCTCTATGGCTTCCACCCACCATGACATGCCACAACATTCCCAACATTATGCAGAGTCCCGAAGACCGAGTCAAGGACTCCTGTCGGGATGAATGCTTTCCAGATCTCCTACACTACACTGTGTCTCTGGGGGGTCGGGGGTGGAGGAGGCGGAGGTGGTGG
>JAOPJI010072025.1:0-10419 GCA_027122695.1 Merluccius productus | reverse complement strand
AGCGCACCCCACCCCCCACCCCCCGTCGGTCGTAGGTCCGGGGGTGTGTTACGATCGCGCGGCCCCCCGCCCCCGTCGACCGTCCTGCCAGAGAGTAATCTCGCCTGGGGCGCTAAATTAGGTAGAGCCGGGCCTGAGTCTAGGGTTTGCGTGGCCAGACTGAAAAAAATAAATAATTAAAATCATAATGCGTCTCTGGTATTGTTCAGGGGGCCGGGCCAAATGTGGAGGCGGGCCGTAGTTTGGGGACGCCTGCACTAGAGGTTGCGAATGGGAAAACATAGTGTAGGTTTAATGTAGACGTAACCCAATTTGTAATGGACAGTTAGGGCCATTAAAGGTACTGTAGGTAAGATTCAGCATACAAACATACAGCACCTTTAATTTTCTGCTAATGAAATTATTAGTTTTGTGTGCTGAACACTTAAAAATCACTTATTATGCATGCTCAGGATGGACTTTTTGTGAGTAAACATTAAGGTTCCAACCATTCACCCATTTGCATTATTGTTCTTTTAATAGGTTATATTTGAATATTTTTCTGTATGTAAAACTCAATAGGAATCAATCAGAGAATGCATTTGGCCTGTATGCGCTTGGTTTAGGATTGTTACAAATGGAACTTGTTGCTAGTGTAAAGTCAAATAATAATACAAAAAAAATGAAAATATATAATAATAAAAACCAAATCCGACAATAGACCCTTTTCACAGAGGGGTCATCATCGGGAAGACATGCCTGTCGCACATAAAACTAATTATGGGTCTGCTCCTTTTATGTACCAGGGCACAGTTGGTAGACTAAACTAGATAAGATAACACACATTGACCATGGACCCTTTTCACAGGGCAGACACAGGTGTAGCCCCAACATTAACATTGGGTATAGGCATAGGCAGGTGTTTCATGTCCTGGTATGTGTTTCAAAGCACCAGCAATGGTCAATGTCTAGTTATCTTCACTAGTTTAGTATTTTACTCCTGCCATGGTAAATAAAAGGTATTTTCAAATAAAAAGTACTTTCTCTTGTTTGCTCTCCTAGTGTTTATTAGATAGTTCTCATCATATTATTATTATCTCATTATTTTCAAGTATTAGTTTAAGGTTTTTGCTACTATGCTATATTTAATTGAACGTTTAAACCCTCCAATCATCTTTGGTCATTCTCTGCGCTTGGGTCCACACTCTCTGCCATTACTGACAAATTGAGTATAGGAGATCACAAGCTGTGTTTAATGTTTTTAATTGGAATGCAGGATTTGAGAGCTAAGTAGGTCAGGGAAGGAGGGGGGATACACATTGCAGGTGTTTGTGTTTTCTAGTCTATACTGTTAATATTTGTCTTATCCTTTAAAGCGCTGAGCTTTGCACTGATCCCTACCAAAACCAATTAATCTATTAATAAATATAAAGTGGTTACACTCACACACCATGCAAGCACTCTTGGAGAAGAAAGGAAAATGGTGGCAGCAAAACAAATATTTATGATCCAGAAATACAAACCCAATGCTAACGGACTGATAGTTTTACATTTTTAAATGCATTTTAGCATTTATTGATCTCTAGTCTATATTGATCTTTCATACTTTAAGGGGCCCTGCACTGGGGTCTATCATATCGATTGGGGAAATGTTGTGTATGAGATGCTAACCTCTCATGTTTATTGTGGCTTGATTTGCATGGTCTTTAGTGTGTGATTGAAAGAACAGTTTGGTTTGTTCTTGTTTTTTTACTGAAGGTGTACTCCTTTGCCTAAAAATAACCAAAAAAGAGCTAGGTGATGACAATTAATTATTTTCCTGTTCATTGTCTTTGATTGTGACCTAAAAAAACATGAAGATTGTGAAATTCACCATGTGAGGTTCAACATTGGTCAATACAAGTATTGTGGGTGTATTGTTTTAAAGTGGAACAGAAAAAAATAGGAGGTGAAGATCAATGTATGTGTTTCCACTCTTTACAACAGTATGATGACCCAACCGTTTACGTAGTCAACATTAAAGTCATGTTTTTTTAACAAATGACTCAAAGGGCACTGCTATCGTGGATTTTTACATACAGCCTGTGACGTGGTATGCAGTGGTTTAGCGACATGAAATCACCCGGGGAAAAAATATCTAAATGGTCAAAGAAAGAAGCAAGGAGTTACTGCATTGCCCGGAATATATATTTTTTCCGTTTGGAAACCTTTTCAAACGTAATACTTTTTCTGCTATTGATATTTATATATAAGAATGAAATCAAACTGAGAAGTGTGTGTTTCTGTTATGCTACAGAGTCATCCCATGGCAGCCTACTTGTTGTGTTGTGTGAAAAAGGGACAATGATAGTGTGGCCATTCGTCCAGCTTTAGGATGGACAGTCCGGGTTTGAGAGTGTGTCCGTCGACCAGGCAAATCTAAAGAAGGATGCCATTTTGTCATTTTGTTATCTAAAAAAAAGGTCATGGTTTGTGTTTGCACATTTCCACCTTTTCTACCTGCAACAACTCAACTCTAGTGAAATTAGCATTTTCAGGGCGAGCTCAAGTCCCATTCTGCTGAGGAACATGCTAGGGGTGTACAGAAACACCAAGCTGAGAGCTCATCGAATCAGGTAAAAGAGTTCTTCTAGCAAACAAGGGAGAGAGAGGACGGGGGAAATTGCAGACAGACGGGAAGATGTTGTTTACACTGTGGTGGATGGCAATCCAAGGACCCACGCCTTCCGGATCTGCAATCCTGTCTCTGGCCAGACAAAACTGGTCTATCACAACCTGCTGCTGTGCGTGAACTTTCTGCCAGTCTTGTCTGAGTGCGACGAGATCACTTGAACTCAACACTCGGTTTTTCTCAGATTTCAGTCATTGAGGAACGTCGTCTGTCAACAGGAACTAACCCACCCACCCTTCTTCACAGAGAGGATTGCAACCGTGATGGAAGTTGATGGCTGAGGAGGCTGAGGAGGATGATGATTCTGTCAAGGGCGCTGCTTGTCTTTCGGAAGCCAATAGTGTGGCTTAAATTGGAACAGACTCTGATCATTGCATGGCCTAGCCCCATTTGTAGGGCCCAGTCACATTAATGACAACATGCATATAGTAGTGTCCAGAGCAGGCCATGTCATTAAACCAGTGAGCAGGCTTATCCAGACAATGAGTGATCAGAAGCTTTGACATGTCATTGAGGTTGCCCTAATTTACAATGACATTGAGTTAACAATAGCACAATAAGATAGTAAAACATACATACACAGATACATAAATAGTTGATAAAAGCCTTTAAATCAATTAAAACAATTACAAGTTGAAATAGTGATTCAGGCTCATGGTTTTAAATTGCCCAGTAGATACAAGTGTATTAAGCCTCAGGGTGTGCTGGAGTTTATTCCAGGTGCGTGGGGCACAAGAACTAAAAGCTAACTCTCCCATTCCAGAATAGACATGTGGAACACGTAGAACGTGTGTGATAAGGACTGAGGTTCCAGTCCAGCAACGATGAGATGTAGGGTGGTAGTTTCCAAAGAAGTGCCTTTATAGATAAACAGATACCAGTGCTTGTTGCATCTTTCAGACAGAGACCAGCCGACCTTGTTATATATATACCTGTATACC
Organism: Merluccius productus; assembly: GCA_027122695.1. Lineage (NCBI taxonomy): Eukaryota > Metazoa > Chordata > Actinopteri > Gadiformes > Merlucciidae > Merluccius > Merluccius productus. The sequence goes on along the minus strand of JAOPJI010072025.1, from coordinate 6,828 downwards.
TTGTTGTATAGGATACAATGATGAGTATGATAACTATCACCTGTAATAAATGTATGGGCTGAGTGGTAGAGTCCAGAGGCTTAAGTGTGGAGGCAGAAGCATGCATTACATTGCCATAATCCAGAACTGGCATAAAAACTGCTTCGATCACACTCTTCCTACATTGGGAGAGTGTCTCTGTTTTTGTAATAGAAGTCGCCTTTTTGCCGCGGCAATATTTGAATGTAAATTTCTCGTCTAGCCAATGCCAAGGTATTTATATTCTATCACTCTATCCATGTTGTATCCATTCATAAAGGATATATGCAAGTCGTTATGAGCAATATGTCTGTCTCTAGAGAACACAATGAATTATGTTTTTGCATTAAAAACTATTCTGAGATTAATGAGTGCAGAGTAGAGCTGCAAGTTCTCAGTGGCAAATTTTACAGAGTCAGCAATACAGTACAATATAGTATCATCTGCGTAGAAATGAACATGAAAACCATCAAAGGAAGAGGCAGTATCATTATCAAATAGCAAGGGGCCTAAACATGATCCCTAAGGGACACCTTTTACAATCGGCAAGAATTCAGGCTCAGTATTTCCCATTTTTACACACTCTGATCTGCCAGATTAATAGCTGTGAAACCTATTACATGCATTTGTATCAATGCCAATACTATATCGTCTTTGTAGAAGGAGAGAATGATTACTAATGTTGTGGCAGGAATAGTGTAGAATCTATCTCTAGGATTGGTTCACAGAAGATCGAGCATCACCATGGTACATCGATAAGAATGTAGGAGGGACAACTGATGTTTCTGTTTAAGCCATTTATTGTCACTATGCACACATTTAGAGCAATAGGAGATGATGAGGCTTGACGGTTATGTTTTTTTTTATCACGCACAACCATAGGTTTGTATCTGAATCACAGGGACAGAGGGCCCTCACATGCTGCTTCGTGTTGCTGCCAGCCAGAACAAAGGAAATGGGTGGGACATATAGAGTAGATCATTGATTAGGAATGAGTGAAGTCAGGTGAGAATGGGTGGATCCATGCCATGAAAGTAGGTGGAGGGCTACTGAATAGTATGGCTCTATTCTACAAATAGTGCTTTGCTTTGCTCTGAAGCCAGATTGGTGTGGGCATAATACAGGAGGAATTGAGAGGAATGCTTTTAGTTGACTATTTGCCAATGATTCCAGGATCTTTGCCATTATTGAGGTTACTTCTATCACAGTCTGGCTTACCGGATGTAGGTTGGTGGGCTTAAACCTTATACTCCTCTCTCTTCTGCCATCTGCCACCATTGCTGCATCCTGGGCTTAGCAGCGCCCAAGATGATTGTGATTGGTTGAAGAAATACAAACAAGCCGAAAACCTCTCGTTCTTCCCCGCCCACCTCCTCCTCCAAACTAGAACAGCCTGAAACAGGCGCACCAGAGCATTTTTTTCACCAAAACCGGCTCACAGGGCATTCATTAATACTAGAGACCACTGCAAAATTAACGAAAAAACGACCAAATGAGACCTTTAAGAGGTTGTGGTCATTTCACGTATTTCTGTGAGATCAGGTTGGTTGACTGATGTTTAACTATACTGATAATTGTTTGTATTTTGTATTTTGTATATATATGTGCTAGCACCCTTTTGAAATAATTGTGGTGGTGACAGGGTTAGAGTGCTTGTGGTTTTTGCAGTCACTTGGCCTTCTGCTGTTGTTTGCCAGATGCTAATAAACTCATCTGAACCTGACGTCCTGTGTGACAGTGGTCTCTACCTGCTGGGGAGCTGTCCAAAATAGAGGGGTTACACAAGTCTGTGATGTGTGTGTCTGTGCGCGTGCTTGTACTTTTCTTTGAAATCCAGATCTCGCTATTATTAAATCTGAGAGAGGTGAATGTGGGGATGATAAGACAGATTACATAGTTCATATCCTACCGATTCTGCATCACTTGTTAAAGTCGTCAGCATATAATTACAGACCCACACGTGAAAATCATCACGCACGCCAACATCTCTTTCACACGGACGAATCCATCGCTCATAATTTTTACTCATCAAACGTCCATTCTTTTTGTGGCCCTTTGACTGCACTGTGAAATGAAGCAATCTGGCTGTAGTATGCAGAACTCGTCGCAGTTATGTATCTCTGTGGATATTGAAGAACACCCACTTCAATACAAGTAACAGAAAGAAATAAAAGCCCTGGGGAGTCTGTAACTTGTGCCTGTGAAGATGAGACGTGAATACTGGATTTAAAATGGCTACTGTACTGCATTGTGAGAATGAGGGTAGTTTAGCTAGGAAGCTAACAGAATATCGAGTTCGCAACTTTTTATGTTGTCTTCATGGGAAAGAGCTGTTCATTTAAACTTCATTACAAGTTTGGTCTACATGGTGAATGACACAAGGACATAAGGACAAAGATTGTTAAAAAGATAATAAATGTAATAAATGTATTTAATAAACTATATAAATCAGCCACAGGCAAAACACAGGGACATAATCTGTTTGACTTTAGGCTGATCTTACAAATTGGTAAGCTATTTAAATGTAATTATACCACCACTACTTAATGAAAACTCATTTGAGAATGTACCTTTACTTGTTGGTGTGTTGGTCCGTAATGGACACAGTGTGTAGAGGTGAAAAATAACTTCACTTTCTAATTTCTATGTCAGTAACCCGAATGTACAACATGGGCCAATCAGATGTGGTCCCAGGTTTCATGTACTTTATATTTGATCAACTTTAAAGTAATGTACAACAGAAATCTGTAATGTACTTAAAATTATGTTATGAAGGGTTATCAAGGTGTAAAGTAAGCATCAGAATATTATGTCCCATGAAATTCATTGCAATCTCACATAATTTCAGTCTCTCGATTTCATACTATTCTTTCAAGCCAATTTAATGGGTGGAGTCCAATTACCATTGTTGTGGGAATTCTCTGTGAGTGAGGATGTCCACACCATACACTCACATTACAGCGACGGTGCAGCTAGGGCGTTTGGGACTACACAAAACAGCGTGGGTCTTTCCAAGACTTTATTTCCAATAATTTATTAGCCAACTTTGAGACATCCACAGTTTCACTGTGAATACCTAATTAAAGCTGCTCGCAGCCTCAAAAGGTATTCACAGCACGCACTGCCTGCCTATGTCATTCAGGGGTGATGAGATAAGTGTCCCCAAGCAATTTGGAGCGAATCTGAGTCATGGTTTGACTTTTGCTATTTATGTGTGATTTGCGGAATATACAGACGCGATCACCAGTATGAGTCCGTGTATCTAGCAGTGGACCTGGCAAGGAGACAAGCTTCAAAGTGGACAGCAGCACTCTTCTATAGAGCCATCATTTGGTCCATATTTCTACACGATAGGCACATTTCAAAGTACCCTTCCCTAAACAATAGCCTAACTTAAGAGCAATTAACCCAGTTACCAAACTTTTTGGACACCTGCTTACCAGCAATACATATGTCGTCAAAAACATTTGCAATCAGGGGCTATCTATAGGCGGTATAAATCAAAAATAATATAAATCCCTAGAATAACAATAGGTATCCACAGTTTCACTGTGAACACTTAAAAAAACAGGTGCCTTGGAGAAAAAAATAGCTAGCTAATAGACGACGGTTGCTATATTATGGCATGTATTGAAGGGATAAATATTCAAGAAGTAATAAACACCGCAGGCAAGAGAGAATGCATGAATGAATACAACATAATATTAAAACGTCGAGGGCCGACCGGCAAAGACAGGTCGTGACATGTCCCTCCAATAAGATTTAAAAAATCACATGCCGTTAATATTGTAAGGAGAGACCGGACATTAGTTTTTTTCCACAGATGGAAATATAGCAAGAGGGTTGTTCTCAATTCTGTATCCACGGGGAGCCAGATTTGACAAGTGTGCGAGAATTGTTAGGGCATTAAGAAGACGTATCAGTTGCAAAGCAGATTCCCTTGCTGACACCCCCCAACCACCCCACGTTTTATTAATTTGCTGCTTTGCACTGCCCCTCCGCTCTCTCTCCCCTTAGTCCCATGTCTCTTACCCATAATTTCCTCTGTCTTGCACCTATATTTTCTTTGCCATTTTCTATCCCTCTTCCTCCCTCTCTCTCTCTTTTTATCTCTCCTTCTCCCTTCTGCCCTCTTCCTGTATTAGTGCCGGGATTAGCTGGTAAAAACGACCAATGAGCTGCTGCCAGAGACGCTACCAGCCTTAGGGTTGGCTCACCATAGGAAAACAACCAATCATTTAAGAGGGGGATTACAGTTGATAGCCTACAGAAAGAGAAACTTGCGTTTGTACATGTGTTATTGTGTGTGTGTGTGTGTGTGTGTGTTTGTGTGTGTGTGTGTGTTTGTGTATGTGCTTGGAATGGGAGTAAGGGAGCAGGTAAAATAATGGTGCAGATGTGTGCGTGTGTGTGTTCAGACTAAAGCAAACAGAAATGGCTGAGGGAGGTATAGCTTCTCCGTTGCGGAGATGTTTTTGAGATTACATACACACACACACACACCTGTGTGAGGAAAACCGAGATGTAACAGAGCGATAGCGAACTCTCTCGCTTACCCCCTCCATGTTTGGTATATTGTAAACCAAACATACTATATATTTGGTATGTTATGTATATCTCTCCATTGTACTTCTCTGCATGACTTCTCAACCCCTTCCTGTCAACATCCCTCTCTCACTTTCAATTTCTGTCTCTATTTCTATCTCCATCTCTACCTCTTCCTGTGTCGCGTTCTTTCTCTCTTCTCCATCTCTCTTTATCCATCTCCATCCCTCTGTCTTTTCGTCTCTTTCCTTTCCATCTCTCCCTTTCTCTTTCCATCTCTCTCTCTCTCTCTCTCTCTCTCTCTCTCTCTCTCTCTCTCTCTCTCTCTCTCTCTCTCTCTCTCTCTCTCTCTACCAATGTTTTTCTTTGTTGTATCTTCCTGTGAATTGTTTTCATCGCAGATTATAGTTTTAGGCTTCTGTAATGCAGGTTTCTCTCCTGCACACACACATTAACTAATTTATTTAGCTGTTTATCAAATCAAACTCTGGATAACCTCCGGTTGATATGATAGTTCAATTCAGTGTTTAGACTTTTTTTCATCAGCACTTTTCACATCTGCTTCAATGGGGATGTTGAGGTGTAACAACTTGTTGAAATGATCCATTCTTTTAACGTGTTGTCTTTCTTTGGGGTTTTACAGTAACTGCACTAGATGAGCACAGCCCTAAATACACCACTTTTGCATGAGGACAAAGGACACTAATTCCTAAGCAGTGTAGTCTATGAATTAGTTACTTTTACTGTCCCTTAAGTAGGTCTTCTATTTCACCTCTAATGAAACCTCTTACTAAACAAAAGCACTCATCGCTTTGATTACGCTACACTACTTAGAGATTTCGAGAACAGACCCACAATTAGATCCTTTTTGTTGTGCAACACTTCTAAATGGTGAATGTAAAATGGTTTTAAAAATAAAATAAAAAGTTCAGCAATGGTTGGCCCCCAGTTGGCAAGTATTGAAACCCGCACTCCCAAATTTCAAACCCTGTGGTGCGTCCGAATAAGAATGACTCAACTTGTTAGTGTGCTAACAATGTAGGCAATGGGCCTTAGGGATCCAGGATTGATTCTAACCTGTTTTCTTTCCACCTATAAGATAAGTTGCTGCCATATTGGAGAGGCCAGGACTGGCCTGTAAACAAATACAAGTAAACGGGGGAGCTGTGGTTTACATTTCTTAACTGATTCCAATGAGTCGTGGAGCACAAAAAAGTGTATCCTTTTTTTGTGGCATCTATGTAAATATGTCTATGATTAAACCCATGTGGGCAATTTTGTCATCCTGGAGGGAGAATGTTGGTGGTGGAAGGGGCTGCATTCTCCCTCCAATTCAAGGCTCTAGTCGAGGCCCTTCCTTATACCCGGTGGCGGGGGTTACCTGACAATATGGGAGGTCACTCCACCTCCAGAGAGCAGGTGGGATTGGTTGAAGAGCTCACAATAACTGAAAAATGTGTGTGTTAGCAGAATATTAATCGATTGGAAAGACAAACAAATTATAAAGGAACACAAACTAAATATGTATTGTAAGCTTTTTCTCTTTTTCTTTTTTGAGTTACTTCCCTTTTGCTGTGCAATTTTAAAGATTTCTGCTCTGTGACAAAGGACAAAGGTGTGTGAGGAGTGCGTGTGTGTGTGTGCTGACGTAAAGTGCTGTGAAATTGTATTCTTTTTTTTTTAACCAATGTCTTGCAGAGGGCAAGACGAAGAATGCATATGTTACTGCAGCCCTGTTTTGTTTTGCTGGTGTGATTTGCAACCAAATGGGTGAATTCACTCCTGTGGATTGTGATCAAAGGTTGCTTTGTGCTCCAAGTGCAATGTGGAGGATGAGAAAGAGGCCTTGCCTGTTTTTTACAGATCATCTGACACGTGCTCAAGTTTAACTGCATTTGGAAACATGGTCATTAAAATGGCAGATACGAGCTTGGACCCTTTTTATCAGTTAGGCCAACGTGCGAACATTTAGGCAGTAACGACCTTTAAGGGGCTGTAGACAACTTTTCCCACCCTAGTGTTTCAAAGTGGTATTATTTTTGCAGGGACAAACCGGATCGCTTTCCGTTTCCTCAAAGCCCGGCAAACACAAACAACACAAGACGCGCATTTGTTTGGAAATCTCAGCGAAAGAAATGATCAACACTTTGGAAATAAGAAAGAAAGAAGCATGTTCACAGAGGATATCCCTATCCCTTACATATTTCATTTCAACCAACTCTCCATCATTTAGCTGGGGACATGTCTCATGTTGGAGGTGTTTGT
>JAOPJI010071984.1:0-10430 GCA_027122695.1 Merluccius productus | reverse complement strand
CGCACTCTTCCTTTTTTCGCAAAGTGCACTCAAAAAAGTAAGTGTAAGTATAGAAGTGCGCGATTTCAGACACACTAAATGTTTCGGTTTAAGTTAGCTACTAACAAAACTAGCAAACACCATGGATGCATTTTGGAAAATGCAAAACATGCATTTTCTCACATGGCGAGGATTAAAATTGAACGCGACTAGAACAAGGATGAGCCAACGATGCTTGAATTCTCTATCAATACTGGCAATAGAGTCAGAACGGAGACCCGGACTTGATGTGGTGGAGGAGAAAGGCCAGAAAGAAGACCATCGCTGTCCTAACAGCAAGCGAGCCTCCGACTATCGCCTAACATCGGACGCTCTCTGTCCATACTAAATCCGTTGCACTTCTGTTACGTCATGTAAACAAACCACGAGGTAACTCCTCATTTCAACTAAATGAATCAGCCGTTCCTCGTCCATGACACCGTGTCCAAAGCAATCAAACTGATTTTGTTGCTGACACGTGATTTAGGACACGGTGAAAGGTAGGCTTTCTCTCATATTATTTACCATATATAATATAATTATAATTTAAGGTATATAGGCCTATTTTTGTCTCCAAGGTCTTGCGACAAAAATGATGTTAACATATACTGGAGCATATTTCACCCAAATGTCAATTTTTATGCAACAACTGTGTGTTAATATATAGACAGCTAGTGTTGACACAAATGACTCTGGTAGCCAAATATAAGTTTCACTACTCATTAAAGACTATAAACACACATATTTTGTATTGATAATAATAGTTGGCTTATTAGCTTTTTCGTTATCTTATTTATATATATTTGATATCTAAAGATTGAGAGAATTATTGCTTGGGCATTCAAGAGAACAAACACACGTTGACATCTCGGCAACTCTTTATTTTGTATAATTTGGAAAAATAATTTCCATCTCAACAATGATTCCCAATACTTATTTCTGTGTCTGTTACACGACTATTGTGATTTATCGATACATTCCTATCAAAAGGCGTTGATGTTTTGAAAATAATTCATTAGAATGTAAAGCATGCAGTATGGATGTCGATGGAAAAACATCTACATTGCCAAATGTCAAAACACATACATATTGGCGATCTTGTTTCTTTGCGGTGTGGATGTTTTATTAATATACACCTCAAGTCAATAGTCAATTATTTTACACATTTCTACACCGGAATAACCCCAATAGAGATGTAACTATGGTGACTTTAGATTACAGGTATGGATGTGGATGTTGCCGAGGTGGGGGTGTTGAAGGGTTTAGTTGCACCCGTCAGTTGTGCAGCAGATGACATGTGCCACGGTGGAGGGGAACTCAGACTTCAAATCTTCGCACTCGGACCGCACCATGCACCGTCTGGAGACCACCGGAGCTGAGAGGAAGTGAGGAAACATTGTAAGATGGGTAAATGTTCATTCGTAAGCGTTATTATTATTCAACTACTATGTTTAAGTCGATGAAGGTAATAGTCATAATTGAATCGACTATCATTATAAATGTAAAGAGAATTGTAAAAATTAGAACAACTAGGACTTAGTCTACTAAATGGATGGACCATTTCTAGGCAAAAACATGTAATACATACTATAATTTCTTCAATCTAATACAACTTTATTGCCTCCAGACATGTCATATTATAGTCATGCATGCAACTTGAGATGTAGTCAGAAAAAAAGACTGTAGCTAGCGACTTACGCGCCGTCCTGAAGGCGTATGAGACTTTAGCGCAGACGTCATTAGGACCCGAGCACTCCGTCTTTGTACAATCGCTGTTCATGATGCAGTGATTGCATTCCAGGGTATCTCCTACAAATAGTGTATTTTAGTTATTATAATGATGTCTATATTTGTGTAATCAATTAATAAATTGAACTGTACTTTATCAATAGTCGGGTAGGCCTAGGTGAAAATGTAGTCTCAAACTTAATTCACAATGCTTTTATTACTATTAAAAGGTGATTTAAATTTAAAAAAAGCCAAAAACTGACTCGACTCAATAATATTCTTATAGAGACGCTATCAAAACAGAATCTACAACTCAAACAACAATATGTAATCAGTCAGCCAACTGCTGAAAGGACAGACAGCACAACACCTCAATACTCACCAAAGCTGAAGGCTACCACAAGCATCAGAACAACCGCTAAAGTCTTCATCTTTGCTCCCAGAAACTGCCGGACCTCTGCTCTTTAAGATGAAGGAATGGGATCTGGAAATGTTTAGCCCAGTTACATTTATATAGTTGTCAGAAACACAGGGGGACACTCTACACCTTGGCCTATAAAACACAATAGGTTTTGAGCCCTGCCTATCCGCATTCTAGATATTGTGTCATGGCCAGTGTTATGTGACAAGTCTTTCACCTGAGCTTTATCTCTGTCTCCCCACCTCTGGGACAAACAAGTACATCATTGTGGCTGAGAATAACAATTTCTTTTTATCATTAAATCACTGTTAGCGAGCTAAAAGGGTGTAGTATGTATAGTCTCCAGTGTACAATTGCGACCTGCAAAAAACTACAACTTAATTTCCTTAAAAACAACAACAACAAGAAAATACACACAAGCATATTTTACCCAAACATCCATTGTTGGGCAAAATCAGCATGCTAATATTTAGTCAGCTAGCTAGCTTGACACGCTAGCTAAACAGAAGGTACTACTGGTTTAAGATCATTAACGATTGGTTTTTTTGGGGGGCAATAGGGCAATTCCTCCAACTGGTCCTCCCAGGACCCAGGTCACAGGTGGTTGTGCTTGGGACACGTCCAACGGGAGACAGGAGGCGTCCTCACAGGCAATCATTAGATCATTTAATCATTAAAACATCTTCAAAACAATGCTTCTGAATTGTATGGCACAGAATGAGGCTCAGTCCATTATCCGTGATGTGATATCCAAGCCCTGAGCTTATCCTCGCCTGAAAACAGGCTGTTTTCAGTGGGCGCCCTCGCCCTGTACAACCACTTATTTCTTTTGGGCGATTGTTTCCCAAACAACTGAGAATTGCACAGTGGACGCTTCGTCACCGACCGCTGGGAATCACTTCAACACGCCACGCATAAGGGCGGTCGCTATAGTGGTCGGGATCATCTTACAGACCAGGAAGCGCTTGGCTGAGGAGAACCGTTTGACACGTCACTAATGGTCAAATCGAATTGGCCGACTTTAGTGACTTTACGGGTGAGATTATGGGGGGGGATTACGGAGAGATGCTGCAGGGTTTCGGATTTCCACTGTCTGTAATATTTCCCAATGAACTCCTAATGCGTGCAAAGGCATAGAAAAGTTGGATTTGTACCGAGACCTGAAGTAACTCAGGTCAGATCATTATGGCCTCAGACTTGGAGGTGCTGATCCGTATACAGACAACTTCACACCTAGCTGCAAACCTCTCTAGAGAGTGCTGGAGGTCATCATGCAACAAAAGAAATCAGAAAAAGGAGACGAGACTCAGATTCAGATGAGGCATTACAGGTTTACCAGTTATTGCCCACAGTAGGATGATGGAGAAGGCTGAATACTCTGGACTGGAGACCAAAAACTGAAAGGGGCAAAGTTACATCCCGTTTCCTGTTTTGTTACCGAAGAAAAACTCTCTGTCTACACAGTGTAGTACCTCTCAACCTCTCGCACAAGCTCTGGATGCTTCCCCCCACAGTGAGTTGAAGTTTCACATACGTAGATCCAGTTTCCCATGCCTTGGCCAAATGGGCATTGCCCCTGTATGGAAGTAAATCTGTGTCATCGGATTTTGAAAGAAAAAAGTGATTGAATTTCTAGCACTGAATATTTATGCATTGAAATTATGTATCTGAATGTTTTTCAACGTTAAAATATTCAACTGCAAAAAATTCAACTGCAAAAAATTCAACCGCAAATAATTCAACGTTAAAATATTAAACTGCAAAAAATTAAACTGCAAAAAATTCAACCGCAAATAATTCAACCTCAAAAAATTCAACCTCAAAAAATTCGACCGCAAAAATTCAACCGCAAAAAATTCAACCGCAACATCCGGGGACCCAAGAGAGAGCAATCGATTCTAGATTCAAGATCGGGAGCGTGCGTCAAGCAAAAGGAGCGAGCATTACTGAATCTTACAGACACAAACCACACTGATGGCATAAAGAAGAGTTAAAACACTCACCGAAGCCCCCATTATTGTTGGACATGGCTAAAATCCGGTCACCATGCTCGATTGCTCTCCCTTGGGTCCCCGGATGTTGCATAAATATTCAGTGCTAGAAATTCAATCACTTTTTTCTTTCAAAATCCGATGACACAGATTTACTTCCATACCCCTGCCCCCTCCGGCCCCCGTCATGGGTGGTGGGCCACGAGCAAGTCCAATGTTGGGCCATGCCGAATTACAGGATCACTACACCTACCCAGTGGTAGGGCCCGATGATGAACATGGGTCCAGGCAGTGTGAACTGATTGTCATCATCATTAGAACTCACAAACCCTCATCATAGGCGGCCTTTGATTTCTATATGTCAATTAAGCCTAATGTCTACATTCATTATTTTATGTATATACCTAGATATTTGAGAATTCAAGAGAAAGAAGAAAACACGTTGAAACCTCAGCCACTCTTTATTTTTTTATCATTTGGAGAAATGACTTCCAAATCAACAATGATTTCCAATACTGTGGCTATTGTGATTTATTGATACTTTCTATCAGGAGGCGTTGATGTTTTGAAAATCAGGTAGAATGTAAATAATTGAATGGCAAAACATATCTACATATGGATGTACATATGTGTCTCTATGTATACATACATGTGTGTGGTGTATGTTGTTTGTGATTAAAATGTAACTGCCGCTTTATGTGCTATTGAGAAATCCTTCAGAAATGATATACAGTATATATATATATACTTGTGGAGAGGGAGGAGTACGCAGTAATTATTTTACAATGGCAGAATTAGTTTAGAAATTGTATTTCATGAATCAATGGGTTTCCAAATCAAAACAGAGAGACGTAGCAGCTAACACATTAGTACAATCTATGCCGTGCGGTGAAGACTCCCCACCACATACTTTACTACAGAATATCAGAATATCAGTATCCTCTCCTCCCGGAACAGCATCTGTCTACAGTACATACAGGTTATCGTAGAGAATGCTTACACATTACTTTGGATGCCTTTTCCTTAGGAAAAAGAAATCAACAACTTTACCATGCAAGGAGGTAACAGCGTTATAACGTAAACTTAATAAATAGTAAATAATAAATAATAAATAATGATAATAAGTGGTAGGACATGTTGTTGTAGAGCTGGAGATTGCAGGTGTAAATTCATGTAATGCTAAATGTTTGGAATAATACCTTGTCAATGGACTTCATGTACTAAGCATTACATTTTTCAATCAATCAATCAATAAATAAATAAATAGTAATTTAATTGGTTTATCATGCAAGTTGAATACCCATTCATAGCTATCCTGATGATATCCCTAAGTATTCATCGACTAATAGAATAATTGATTATATTTTTGCCTCAATGTGCAGAATCCCTCAATCCAAAAAGTATTATTATTATTATTATTATCTTTATTATTATAACTATGCTGTAATGTTGTGGTGATTTTCTCTCAAAAAAGACGATTCATGCTCTGAAGAGGTTTCACTACAATTTAGTATTTTCCAGAAACCTCAAATTTGAGTTATGTAAATTAAATGATATGCTGCATTTATGACGAATGAAGAATGAATTATTCATAATAAACAAAAGAGAATCCAAGGTAACGCATGAAGGACTTGACTTTGCATAGAAGAGCGGCAAATTGCTTCGACAACAATAGAGCCCCAACAGCCCAACCCCAGGAAACAGTAAGTAGTACATCATCAACTTCCAGGAAAACCAATTGAAACACTGACATGTATAATCATCTTCCTCCAGCAAGCATGGTGGTTCCCTAGCAACCACTGCCGTGTCCTCACCGGAGATCCAAGGTCACTCTTTGCCGTTACCAGGAAAACCTAGTCTGTGAGGTCCAGTGACCACGACTGTTCTGTGCTCTGCGTCTGGACGTCGGCGCTGGAGCGGCGAGACGAGGCGCTCTCGCTGTTCTCCCTGCTCTCCATGGACCCCCCGCCGCCCCCCAGCAGGCTCTCCAGGCTGGTGTGGCCCACTCCGCCGGGGTCGTCCAGAAGGGTGGGACCGTCCAGGACATCCAGAGGGTTCAGTCCCCGAGGCTCTGCGCCCGGGGAACCCACGGCAAGCTTCCCCAGGAACAGGGGTGGGGATGCGGGGATGGAAGAGGTGGAGGAATGGGCGTCGGAGGGGTGCGAGTTGTACCTGTGGAGCCGGCTGGAGGCCTGCGACGCCAATGTACGACCGCGATGGGGGTCGGGTGGGGCGAGGGCGGGGAGTTCCCTGTGCATGTCCGCAGCGCAGGGCTGGGCGTCTGGGGGCGGGGGTAGCAGCTGCTGCTGGTGGTGCTGGTGGTGGTGGTAGGAGCTGGGGAGGGGGTTGAGCAGGCTGGAGGTAGATGTGGGGGCGCTGGATAATTGACAGGAGTATTCACCACCGCCTCCTCCGCCACCCTCAGGCTGCAGGAACAGGGATGGCTGGGACTGACTGATGGCCATGGGGCTTGTGCTCAGAGGCCGGCTCTCAGAGTCTCCATGCCCAGGATGGGACGCCGGGCCCGGGTTCCCGCACTGGAAGACCGGGCAGATGCCCAGCAGGGACGAATCTCCGTGGGATGGGTCCATGGAGGGATGGGTCCATGGACCCGGGGGACCGGGCGCTACGGCCTGGCGGTGGCTGGGCCTGGCTTCCACAGAGTCCAACGGATGGGTGTGGAAGATGTTAGCAGCTCCTGGGCTGGGGGACCGGGGCTGGTGGAGTCCCTCGGAGAGGGTCCCGGTGGCTCCGTTGAAGCCCCGCTGGACAATGTGCGGTGGTGGGTGGACCAGGCGGCTGATGTTCTCTACGCTGCCAGCCTCACAGTGGAGGTGAATGCCGGAGAGGGGGCCGTAGGACAGGCTGCTGGGCAGACCAGAGGCAGGGTTGGGGGGTGTCTGGACAGCGTGGGGATGGGAGGAGAGGGCCGGGCTGTGGTGGTGAGCAGTCATCTGGAGCTGAAGGAGGAGCATCATGTGGTGCAGGTCCTTGGAGAGCTGGGATACCTCCTGGTTTAACGTGCCCATCTGAGGACAGAATTCAAATTAAACTTTGTTAGTTCACTACAGTGACTTACATGTAAACCATGTTGACTTTGCTTCGTGAAGTATATAAAATAATATATAAAGAAATATAGTAAAAATCGAAATACAACAACATGATTTCCCAAAGTCATGACTTGCAATCTCATGAAATATCTCCCGTTAATGTAAAAATTCCACAAAGTGTGTGTGATCCAGTGCCAGACGATTCCATTGTCCACTCAGAAGGCAAAAAATAACAACAATAACAACAACATGTACGCCTTAAAATGGACAGGATCTGGACAGACTTAGGGCTTAGAATAAAATAAAATAAAATAAACTTTAAAATAAACAGTAGAGATCATCTCCGACACAAGAGACCCCACGAGTAGCACGCTACTTTCATGATAATGCAGTATTTTCTCAGAGGATAATATTGTTATTTATGATGGTATATGTATGTACATAGGGACATTGATATAGTCATAAAATGAATGTATAAAGCTGAGTCACTTTGGTGTATACTGTAGTATCAACAATGGCGTCTTTATTAATTAATGTTTTACCGTTTAAACTGGTCGTTTAAACAGAACACAGCGATTTGTCCTCATTAGGTCGCTTGCAGACCGGGCAAAAATCAAACTTTTTAAGATGAATCTTAAAAACTCTTCTACGTGGGGGGGGGGGGGAGTGAAACAATTCCCAGCAGGGTTTCCAAGACGGGATTCATACGCAAGCTCTAAGAGGGAGTGTGTGTAAACTGACGCAACTAAGCCAGGGAGCAGGCAGCAACGTGGTGGGACACAGGGGACAGAGCTTGTTCTCTGTGCCCCCATTTCTTCCCGTGAACTATTTCCTTTCCGGTGTTTCCTGTCATCATCGCGGTGTTTTTTTTTCCTTCTTCTTCTCGAAGATGCCGAGTCAGCAGCAAGTTTGAGCATTGTGCTGCGCTGCAGAAACAACCCGCTGATTAATGAATACCTGCTTCAGATGTCACCTGCCGGGATACCATCTGCCGTCGCCCACGGCGCAACCCACACTACCCCCCGACTCCTCTTTACATAGCGGTGCTGCGGCGTGATGCAGGGGGAATGTGTCTGTCTGTCGGAAAATGATCGCCCCATGGATCCATGGTCTTTAGTTTAAATGTACCATGTCTGATGTTACTATGACACACTGCCACTTGTAAACAAACTGTTTAGATTTGTTTGTCGTTTGTTCTGTTTCCTATCGTTACTTTTCACTCTGTCCAGTAAGTTAGTTAGGTTGTGCATCGGTGACGTCAAAGTCGCTTTTTCACGTGAGGTAGGGGTTGGGCATCTTGCTCAAGGTGGCCTCCAGGTAGGTCAGGTAGGTATGTAGTGTTTTTTTTTTTTTACATGGGCCTATGCGGTGAAGAATTGTGTTAAACTGCAGAAGAAAGAGTTTGTATGAACGAAGAGATGTTAAACACAAAGTTAAAGGGCAACCGTCAACATGCACATAATCGCAAATCAATTATAATGCAGGCTATCGATGTAAATGTGAAAAAAAGGGAAAAAAAGCTAAGCGAGTGAGTCCGGGAGAGGGCTACTCTCCTCGGACTCATTACTCTGAAGCCCCGGTGACGGTCTGGAAGTGCGGATTAATAAATAAAATGAATGTGAGCGCGGTCCAGCGGACCTGAACCGGATGTGATGAGACCTGTTTCGCAGAATGCGGAAGTATGTTGTTGCGCATAACCCCTATTGGAAATAATTTCAGTGAAACAGCGAGTGCTCAGTGCAATCGAGTCGTGTTGGGATTTAGGTTTGGCTTCTTCTCCAAAAAAAGAAGAAACAATAAGTTCTCCAAGCTAATGTTACCAAATGTCAAAAAAAATAACACATGGATGGACCACCTTAGTGCTAGGTGACCGTCAGCAGCCCAGATGTAGCAGTAGCCAGGTAAGGTTAAGGTTTGCAATTTAACATAGGCATTGGAAAAATGACGGCTGTTATCTGTATTTTAATTAAGAACTAGACAGGGAATAATAAACCATGCAGAATAATCTGCATGGTTTTATTGGCTTTAAATAATACATGCGTGATCAAATGTATTATCAAATGTAAATAATCTTCTAGATGTATTTTTCTGCTCTGCATATGAAAGCAGCCTGAGAATGAGCAGACGAGAAGAGCTGGAGGCTGGTGTGATGCTGACGGTGGCAGAGCCCAGTGCAACACTAAAGTCATACAGTAGATGATATAGTAGTGATATGGATTAATCCTGGTCCAAATCTAGATCTACATTTCCCTCTACAGGTTAAACCCATGCAATTGCATGCGTTAATTGTTACTGCCAGTTTTGGCTTAACAGGTAAACATCAATGTGGAGACAGCGAATGTCTGAACAACAAAATATGAATCTAAAAATGATATTGTTTTATAATCTTCGAGTGGGCGGGGACTAACTCATACAGGGTGTTTGGTTTTCCTTTCAGTGTGTTTGTGGGGGCATCATGGGTACCTTCAGGTTGAGCTGAGAGATGCTGTGCTTCACCTCCTCCGTCTCCAGCAGTAGCGCGGCGTTGGCCTCCCTGGACCCTGGGGACCATGAACACAATCCCACGTCACCATGGGAACACAAGTCATACGATCACCGCGTTAGAATACATAACGACTGCCTCACGTCCATGTCGACATGACACGGACGCGGCCTTAGTGGTTTTCTATCCATGCTGGTGTTTTTAAAAAAAAGTTATTCATCCACATGATCCATCCACACTAACCACTTAGTTATTACGAGGTGAGACCTACATTTTTAAATTGGAAATCTCTTGCTTTAGTGTGGACATGGGCTCCTTTCTATTATAAACTGTGCCACCCCCACTCTGCGAACATCATTATTCATGTGCTCTCTGCTACCTAAGCGCTCTTCATCCCATCTACAGTAAAGATTTCCTGAAGATTTTACGCTATAAAAGTGAGCTGTAAAAGTGTCCTCCTAATTGTTCCTAAGATGAGCAATAAGACCTATGGGAAGGCAGCGTTTAGTGTCTGCAGTCAGAGGAACTGAGGAACACTCTCAAATGTACCGTTATTTTACTGTTATTTTACTGTTATTTTATTTCTTGTTCGTTTTGTTTCCCCCGTGCGACACACTTAGTATTGCTGTTGTGCCCTCAAACACAGCAACGGGTGAAGCCTTACTACCGACCGACCCCCAGGGATGCCTGAAGGTCACATCAACCCCTACCTCCCGCCCCACCTCCCCATCTGCTCCCCC
>JAOPJI010071953.1:0-10431 GCA_027122695.1 Merluccius productus | reverse complement strand
CGCTTGCGCAATCTAATATTTTAATCACCCCAACACCTATTTCTAGAAAAGCTACAGAGTTTAGATTTCAGAATCTGTCATATTTAATTATTTGTGGCCCATCGCTACCGCTCTTAAGGGCCACAAATAAGGAAATATAGGTAAAACTGGGGGACCAGGATTAAATTTTACCGTGCCAATAGCCACTTCCTTTTTTATGAATTCCTGTATACGTCAAGTTTGAATTTGTTTGCACATTCATTGAATGATGTAAAATAAATGTAACTAGCACTAAAATTCAGCGCTTCTAGGGAGTTTTAAGTTGTTATTTTTATAGATATTATCACATGTTTCGTTTTAAATGATATTTCATGTTATAGAAAAGGAGAAAAGTGTAAAAAGAAATTGCCGAAAAACTAATTTGATTTAACATAGCGAATTACTTAAAATACTAATAAAGCATTTGAAAGATTAGAAAAAAATTTAAGAAATATTTAAGCGTGCCAAAAATGTAATACTGTTGGAGCAGAAATTCTCTATCCGCCAGGAAAATGGCGAGTCCAAAATTATTCGGATAATCATGGGTTGACCGTATTTAAAGGGTAATAACTTGGATGTTGCTTCGATGAAAAGCATTAATAAGCCTAAGCAAAACAATACTTTTTTGGTTGAATTGAGTCGCTCAATGTTTCACCCTTTTTAGCATGAATGTGTGTTATATTAATTTTTGAGAATAATTTATCTGATAAATCAATCCTTCATAGGAATACAACTAAAAATGATAGAACAGGAACTTGAGTCATGGTGTTTTGCTTACTTTTCCTCTTTCAGTGCATGTAGCTTCATGCCCTACTATTTTATTCATTTGAAATGCATTCACCGTGTTTAGTTATTTATTTTAAAAGTTCAACAATTGAATTAACATGCAAGCTTAGCACGGAACACCAACTTGAATATAATACAAAAATAAAGGGTAAAATTTTTGATACTAACTGTCGAGATTAGTATTCAGGTACAGGTTTAAGGGTGGGGTGTTTTTGAGGATTGGCAGGCTCAGTTGGAGTTTCATATGGAGGTGGTGGAACATCGTTACTTGCAGCGGTATACAGATCGGTCTGACCTGAATTGTAGATTGGGGCTGAAGAGTCGGGCAAAGTTTGCTCAGGTTTTCTAGTTGAACTGGCGTTGTCATTGTACATTATTCTATTCCCAGCAAAAAACCCTATATCTTGATTTATTCCAAAGGGTACAATTTCCATGTAACTATCCTCATAATGTGCATTTTCTCGAGTTGAATAGGCTAGAAAATTGACGGTCACGAAATTGGTAAAGTTTTTGCAATTTTACTGGCTGGCGTTCGCACGAATAATCCAGAAATCCATCGGTAAAAGTACCAAACAATTAGAAGAAACAAGATAAAGGGCAGGCATCCAAAAAGAAGCATTCCCATTTGCAGAACTATGTTAGGTAGTAATCAAAATGGTGTCACAAAGATTGTTATAGAAACCCGTAAGGGTTTCAACTTACGATGATATAATTGAATAGAACTGATTACAAGATAATATACAGCGACTTAACATAGTGAAATAATTAGATAATTCCGATATGTTGTAAGTCTGGGTGGATGGATACTCGTGACACTCCATTTTTCGTGTGTTGCTCCACGACAGCAGCTTTAGATGTTAGCTGTTTAAAGAAGTTTAAAGGCACTGGCTATTGCTACGGATAAATTAATCCCTTTATCTCCGGTTTCAGCTATAATTAATTATTTGTGGCCCATACGAGCACTCTTATCGGCAACAAATAGTAAAATATGATAGATTCTGAAACTTGTATCTTTTCTAGAAATAGGAGTTGGTGAGATTAAAAATGGCGTCAGCGCAAGCGTACATGCCGTTTAGGATTAAATTTATCTGTAGCAATAGCCAGTGCCTTATTTAAATGGTATCAGTGAAACTGTTGTGTGGTGTATACGCGCGACTGCTATTGTATGGATTGCGAATAACAGAGGGATTAGATTACGCGAGAAAAGCACGATTGAAAATTTTCCATAAAAATGATGAATTTATTTTTCATACATTCTAAATAGGTTCGTTGAAATCAATGCCAATTCACACGATTATCTTACACTTGTTTTGATTTATTTGTCATAAGTCGGAGGTGATGCTGGAATGTTGCACACTGTAACTTCTTGCGACAGATATTTGGGAGCTTGAGGAGGATTATTGGAGAATTTAATGAGTTCATGATTGGGAAATTGGAGATTGGGTAAACTTCTGGAGTTGTTTTCTGAATGAACCAATTAAAATATAGCAATTCAGCCAGCTTTATGAATAAGCATACCTGGATATAAAAAACATTTACAGGTGTATTTGACCAGGAAAAAAATAAATATGATCAAATATATGAAAAAGAGAAAAGCCAGAAATATAATGACCATATTATAGGTCAAATTTATCTAACCAATGTGCACAAATTGATATATGTAAGCAATTTTGTTGATATGCACGTTTATACAAACAGTACCTTAATTTCCATTAGAGTTTTACGTGTGTATGTTGATATATAATTTAAATGGTAAGATGTTGCATATATATTTTTACAGTTGATCTATAAGGTTTGCAACTACATAAAAATCATACTTGGTTCTGTGGTTATTATTCTATAGGTATATTATTACTAGAAATACACTTTGAAGAAATGGAATAAATTGCGAACAGCGCACTTTATTAATTCACAATAACGCACTAATTCGTAGATTAGCTTCCTCTATAATCTTTGTGGAAAAAGCACTGAAAGTAGATTGAGTTGAGTGGACTTTATCTCGAGATCTGGACGTGCCACTATTTTAATATGACTGTTCGTGTGCATCAACTATGCCTTAACAATGTCCGTTTTGCATACCCGTTGCTACATGGATGTGTTCAATTTAGCACTTTTTAAGGAAACTCCCCGTGGTCAAGACTACACATCTTGAATTGTATTCGTATGTGTTGATGTAAACATTTGGTTAATTTGTGGCGAACACTTTTGAGCTTATAAATTATTTTGTTGTCACTGCCAGACCTTTTAGCAGCTGATTACTAAATGTCTATTTATCAAAGCGTCTAACGTAAAAAACATGTTGTTTTTGAGATATTCAATGATGTTTATGACTACCGCATAACACCAAATTGAATAGGACTAAATGTGTCGCACATACATCCACCAGAATACAAATTTAAAGCCCTTGTGTTCATTCCATCATTTCAACAGATTACCATTTAAAGAGATGGTGGGATTTGTTCAACAACACTCAACAAATAGACTTATGTTTCGTCGAGAAAACACTTTTGCTCCACATTCAGCTCGCACAAATAGTGCACAAGATCGTCGCTGTTTTACAATTTTAATTTGCACCATTTGAACGTAGTACGCGCTCATCGCAAACACAAATTTGCAAATATACAAAATTAGCAAGCCAACCTAGGGGGTGTAGTGGGATTTATTGACTCTAATAATTGGATTCAATAAACCCCGCAAAGTAAAAGATCTACCATTCTCCCAACTTTAGAGCTACGTTTTATATATCGAATCACGCAGATATTGTCGACCAATTGTTGTGCTACGTAAATGCAACCGTTCACTAGAGTTTTGTCGCAATATTCCCTATAACTTGTTTCCATAATATACATAACTACTGTATAACTTAATGTGGTGGTTTTTGCGCGGCAAAAACGGGCATAATATGACGCGCGCACATGCGCACTGGAAAGAAAAAGTGATATATTGTTGGCCACGTTTTGATGCATTTAAAATTCCAGAGTCATGGTGATAAAACGCTACAACAGAACAGTCTTTTCATGTAAGTTGTTTTGTAACCCCCTGTCACAAACATCGGTGTAATTTTCTGCGGTAAACAACTGTTCTCAGCACATGGGATAGTTACAGTCATTTCCGTTGAATTCGCACACAAAATTGTGCTAATTTATAGTAAGCTCTAAAAATTTGCCAAAAATGCACGTAACAATTAAAAAACTAGATAATGAATGGCCGTTTTGCAAAATACCTGTGCCATTATACACATTGAAACGTCGCTGTCACAAAACAATTGACTACAACGTACTCAGTGCTATACTCATCCAATTATAGAGTAAAAGATATCGATAGCAATTAAAATACACAACTCAGCATACACACAACACTATCATTTAATGCAAGAAAAGGTTAAACAGCTTACATGCTAGTAACACCCACCTCTTTTCATACAAATATCAGTAGATATTTTAAAACTTAAAAAATCATACTAAAAGTCGTTTAAAAATGCACAAATCAAATTATATTTGAATAAAAACAGCTACTAACAAACTTAACACCTTAATACGGCAGAGCATCTTGACCAAATAAAACAACTTTTCACTACGCCAACCACCCACGCATTTAAGAAAGCGATTTATTTTTGGTAAACAAAAACATCAGTTGTGTACAAAGCAGACTACTTTATTTGATTGTAAGCAGGTGGAGGGGGATCCCCATCAAAACACGCTTCAACACCTGGAGCAGCTGAGTCGCAGTAGCGAGGAGCCCGTGGCGCCTTACTCAGACTAGGCTGTTGACTTACACCAACCAAGTTATCTCGGCCCACAGCAGTCGCTTCATTGGTAGTCATCACAATGTATTGGGTGGGGTTAGTTCCGTCTACCGCTCCTTCTACGGCGTCAACACCTACATAAAATAAAATGGTAACAACATATAAAAGTGATGAAAAAGTAATTTAATAGACGATCAATTAATCAAACCGAGCATAAATTGATGCTCAGCGGCAAAAAAAAATAGTGGCAATCGTCCTTTCCCAACAGCCATAAAACATTCAACACTTACGTATGGAACGAGAATATTTTCTGCAAAACGCAATAATATAGTATATTAATACAATTATAACAATTATCACAATAATGCCGGTGTAAATTTTCGAATTAAATAACATGAACTCAACGTTCGGAATTTGTTCGGTGTCGTAATTTAAATCTTTAATCCGTTTGAAAGAAGTTTCGTCATAAAAGTCACTGTAGTGACGGTCGAAAATGCTGCGACTGAACGTGCACAATCTTCTAACTAATCGCACTTTAAAACTCGCGAGTAATTACATAGTTTGATTAAAAACAATGGATAATACACCAACAAAGCTACTGGTGGTGTAAAATTAGCTTGAAATGCCGCTAGTGATACAGGTGGCATTCAAATAAGTCTCATAGACTGATTTTTTAGATACACGCAACATGTGATAATCAAGAGTTATTCAACTCTTGATTATCAAAATATTATAAAAGAGTAATATTGCTTCTCGGCGGTTGGTTACACGTCGAATGTACCCAAATATAAATGATAACAACTGTACGATTAAGTAGAATGGCGTCGACGACATGATGTCATCTATTTGAAAGGACTAAAGAGATAGGTTAATCGTGACTCTTTCTCAGTCCATTTCCTCAACTAAATACTATCGAAAAATAAGCAGTGGTAGTTGTTAGCCATAGCCACATGAACTTAATAGTTTTGATGTGGAATTGCAACGATAACTGATTTTAATCGTAACCACTTTTTGTATCAAATAAAGAAAAAGCACAATGGCACTGTTAAATGATATGAGAAGAGCAAGTCCAGTTTCTAGTACACTGTTGTTTTTATATTGTTCTTTGCCTGCAAACGGTTTGGTTAGGTTTGATAGATACTCATGATTCATAGCTTTGAGGTATTGTATATTCACTAACAATAACAATGTGGTCAGTAGGACAGAGGGCGTTCTGTTTGTTTAATTTATACTGTTTCCCTAAATATATGAATTTATACGGGTATTATAAAAACATAGAGTTACATCCAATTTTAAAGCGTACATACGAATAGTAAAACAAAAAACCAAGGATCAACACACCGAAAAGAAACATCAAAACTTCAAATAAAGTTGGAATTTCTGTAGGCATTGTTCTTTTAGTCTACTTTTTTACCTCGTATTAAACAACTAGATATAAGCTGATTAACGAGTAACATTTCAGTAGATGTTTTTGTGAACGACGTGAAAATACCAATGATTGACGACGAAACAATTATTTCATTCATTTGTCTTTAATGTGATTTAACCGAAAAAATTGATATGCTAATATATATTAGGCAGAAGTACACATTAACAAGATCGGTTGTGACCAACAACACGATATGACCAAACTCGCCGACACCTGCGCGCGCACAATTATTGATGTTATATTAGGAAGTGGCTATTGGTGCGGTAAAATTTAATCCTAAACGGCATATACGCTTGCGCAATCTAATAGTTTAATCACCCCAACACCTATTTCTAGAAAAGCTACAGAGTTTAGATTTCAGAATCTGCCATATTTCATTATTTGTGGCCATTAAGAGTGGTAGCGATGGGCCACAAATAATGAAATATAGGTAAAACTGGGGGACCAGGATTAAATTTTACCGTGCCAATAGCCACTTCTCCTAATAATAACATCAATAATTATGCGCGCGCATGGGCCGGCGAGTTTTCTCTTTTCGGATTTAACCGAAAAAATTGATATGCTAATATATATTAGGCAGAAGTACACATTAACAAGATCAGTTGCGACAAACAACACCTTTCCCCGTTTTGTGGCGTTGTTGACAACTTGTGACTTTACATGCGCGCTAATTTTGATGATTGATTGGCGTGGGGTATTATTGGACTCTTTCTCGTTATAATGTTATATGTCAACGCAACTGTGTGAACACCTTTGAACATTTGCGATTTTCACCAGTTGAACTTTTCAAATTCTATCGCTTAGACTACGCGGTGCTATTAATGGACAGGTTGATAAGGAAACGGGATTGTGATTAAGAGGAGCACCTAATGCAAGTGAATCGTTTTTTACATTGATAAATCCAAATACATATATAACCAGTAAAAATCAAAGTATCATTTGAAGTTGACGTCTTTCACCACGAATGTTAGTACTCTATCGTTGTTTTTATTCTACGCTAAATAACAAAATAAGATGTGACTAGCGGGGGTTCTCTACCAGATTGATTGGCTGTTGTTTTGTGCAGACGTTAAATACTAGAGTTACTTTTTAATCCCAAGTTGGCTGAAATGAAATGACATCAAATTAACGAGATTTTAATTGAGAGATTGGCATAAATATTTGTTAAAAATATGAATCGTTCGAATCGATCCACTATATGTAAAAGAGAGTAGTGCGCGCCAGCAAGTACGCATGTCCAAAAATTTTGTTTTTTATACACCCACACACTTTACAGCACTACTAATATGCTTAAAACCTAGGTAAAAATTTTACATTTAGTTTGATTTAATCAAGTGCCCAATAGTAGATGTAAATGCGTTAGTTTTGGTCGATTTTCAAATATATAATCCGATTAGAAAATTAGTTAATCGGATTATAATAGAAAACCGCTGTTTTCCCTAATTTACACAAAGTTATGTTACTTTATTGTTATAATATTGAACTATGTAACTACCGGCATTTAGTTGGCTATTTCCTTATTCCAATATCATTGAATCTTGGTTTATGATAGTGGAGAATAAGCTGGTCGATCTCTTCCTTATTGTTCTTCACATTTACACTGTAAAATTTACATTACTAATACGAGTTTAATTTGTTAAGATCCAAAATTCATTGCGCTGTTTAAAATTTACAACCAGGTCAACGATCAAACTACCTATTATAAGATGTATCTACGTTAAGTTTTATAGCCCGACATGTTGATTAACTTTAATAGCTTTATTTTCACATAAATCTATTTGGCAAATTTAAATCATCGAAAAATCCCTCTGTTTAATAAAGACGGGTTATTTTCAATTTTTAAAGTATGTTTAAATTAAGCTATTCGTATACTGAATTTTTTAAATTACAAAACTATTCAATGGGTTCTCAAACAGTGATAACCATTAATGAGTTGGTGAAATGTGCATTAGACTTAACGTAGCAAACCATTAAGTTACTTTTCGTGTTAACACAAATTTTTCACAAACATTTCATTCAACGTAATAAAATAGTTGACTGTAAGTTTAAAAACTCCAAACGACGCCCGATTTAGCGCTAGTTTATATTAAATGGTTGAATTTTCAGTCCCAATATTTGTTTGACAATTGGTTTATTTCATTACTTTTTTATCGTCGTACTACTTTTCGTAGACGCCAAAGATAAAAGAAATATCATGGGTGTGAAAAGTAAACTTTCCTCTTGTCTAAAAATGGCGAATTAAAGTTTACAAAATTATATGAGCGCGATCGGCAACTTTGTTTCAGAACAATTGCATTCGCGTAAAAAGTCTCAGTCTTAAAAATTTACATGATTGCGCACAAAATATAAAGCTCAATTTAAATAGTCGAATTGTTAAATAAATACACTCTGAGAACTCCAACGCACATCTACAACTGATGTTAGAGGTACCAAAAATGTTTAATATAAATAAAATATGTGCGCATAAATAAGTAACATTATAGAATTGACCACAGTGCACGTCAAATGTTCAGTGTGGTATAACATCGTAGGCTGGAGGCAGTGCGTTCTCTTTGTACGGGTAACATCTCTGGAAGTTGTTGTGCAAGACCGTGTCATCTTGATATACTGGATCTGCTGGTGGATAGTTTTGAAGTAAGTTGTCATTTTGCTTCGTAATAATAATTAAATGGGTAGTAGAAGTAGGGTGATTTGACTGTGGTGGTGGTGGTGGTGGTGGATCTCCTAGGTAATACATGTCTATGAATCAACATATGTGACAGGGTGTCAAATAGTTTTCAAATAAACATGTTAATTGGTTACATTAATCAACCCATTAACATTTCTTAAATCTCTTATTTTATCGGTGAGCTTAGTAGCATAAAATATTGAAAGACATTACTTGTTGTTTTACACTGTTTGCAAAGGTAGTACAAAATCAGTATGATCCATGTGAACATCATAACACCTAAAACAAGCTGCCCCACAACAGGTATAGGTGCGGATGTTCTTCTCAAATAGTAAGGAGTTATAATTCCATCCATCTGCTGTGTAGGAACACAGTATAGCAGTACTTATTTTTCGTCACAGTGTTAATAAATTAAGCGGATCAAATAAGAAGAATTTAACAAGTATTTTCGTCAGTCGTATAAACATGGAATAACTGGTGTAACCAAAAATAAAGTAACAAATTAGTTTAACTCACCTAAATAAAACTAATTCCGTTTGTTATCATTGTAAAGAGATTTCAGCAATTTCTTTAATCAAATTCTACTTCTCATAAACAAATTGCAGTTCCATTAGGCTTTTGGCTCAATTGAATAGGATTAATAAGCTGAAACTTTATTTTTGCTCTACAACTAGTTCAGTGCAGTATGAGCTTTATAGTAAAGTGTTCAGCAATCAAAGCGCCAAACTGAAATGCGCAACACGTCAATGAATGAACCTTGTATCTTTTACAGAAATAGGTATAGGTGGGATTAAAAAAGGAGTTCGCGCATGTGTGTACGCCTTTTTGGATTAATTTTGTCTGTGAGAATAGTCACGGCCAACTAAAAAATCGGCTTAATAATTACCCAGTTTTATCCAAAGTTCATTCCTATGAGCATTTGCTATAGGTTTAAAAATATTTTAGATGGTAATTTATTACGTGTATTGTTTAAAACCTAAACACTGGGCTTAAATATGTTATTTTAAAAGTGGTCCAAATTTATTACACTTCCTGTGTACATAACATTGAAATTCATTTGAAACCACCTATAATAAATTGACCGTAGAACAAAAAAGAAATAAAAAACTTGAACTTTACATGCACAACAGAAATGTATAGTTGTAGGATCACTGTTTGTATTTCTCACCACTCATTAATCTTGAAAACTACGAACAGCTTAATTTAAATGAGATCAGTTCTGGTTTAGACATTTTTCAAAGTGCATGAAACATATGCTATTTTGTTTAGGAACTTTTCTAGTAAAAAATAGGATAGGAACGGTTAAAATTTGTTTATTTATAGGTTATTTTTTTAATCAGTTTAATGCCGAATATAATAAAAGCCTCATTATTAACGTTGAATAATTTAACAGTTTGATGAAACATGACAGCTTTTAGTTATTTAAATCTAACAATACCGCATTTAATTTTCTAAGTGGATCATTTCTAATAAAATATTGAGATTTTGAAAAATAAGTTTCAAACATAGGTGAACTTTGTACATCTATCTACTATCTACTATATATATAAAAGAGTAGTGTCCGTGTGTCTGTACACACCAGTACGCACATGCAAACTTTGTTCTCATTATTCAAGCGTTTTTAATGTGTGTACATTGTATGCGTAAAAAGAACTCTCAACAACGCACTTGATGAGCTACGTAGAAATGTTATAGCTCATATAGTTTGAGAGATATGGAGCATTTAAAATCGGGATTTGGATTAAAATGGAGATTAACCTTATTTTTCATATGATTCTTTCCCCA
>JAOPJI010071938.1:0-10432 GCA_027122695.1 Merluccius productus | reverse complement strand
TGATCAGACGTCCTCTTTTTCCCGGACTAGTCCTCTTTTTGGACGATTTCGCGAATCGCGACTAGCACCCCCCCCCCAGGGACAATCCAGGGACCCACACAGGTCAAGCATTTACCAATATGATGATTTATCAAGATGCTCAAATCACAACTCGAGTTGCGATTTGGCAAACTCAAGCCCATGAAATTATGCATCTCAAAAAACAGACTTCTGTATCCAAAGGAATTGAACTATAGCCTAACTGCAGTATCCAAGAGTCATATTTCTGTATTTTTCTTTTTTAAGGCCAATCATGTTGTGCGGTACGCACGTTACGCCATGACAAGGGCGGACCTGTTGATTGTTTGTGTTTCTCATCACCCTGTATTATTTGATAAAGGACACAACAATTATAAAGACAACGAACTCAAGGACAACGTATGGAGTAGCATCGCCGAACAACTAGGCTATCAGTATAGTGAGTAGCTTATGTAGTTTACTTTCGGATGTAGTAGTCTTTTCTCGTTTTAAATCATATCACATTTTAAATCACCTATATAGCATAGAAGCAAAACACCAAGCTAATTGATTTCAACATTATTTGACGCAATTAATTGATTTATCTTATTCATATTACACGTCCAAAGGAAATGCAGTCAAACCTGTAGCCTCAAGTTCCAATCATTCACTTATTCATAGTCATACCCCAGCGCCTCCCTGAGTGCCGGCGAGGCAATGACCCTTCATGTGTGAGAGGACCTAAGTGTAGCTTTTTATGGGACAATTAAATGTGCATTTTCATTAAAATGTACTTGAGTGGAATGAAGAATAAAGAAATGGCGTTCTGCTATGCTATTCCTGTCTTGGCTATCTCTTGTATTCTGACCTCATTCATTCAGCTGTATAGTTGTAAACAGATTGACAGGTAGCTGCAGTGTGTATTGACTATTTCTGTTGTTGAACCAGATTAGTTATTTCATTTATGAAGATGGACTGTGGAATCTATTTCAATTATCTTAATTATCAGCCATACTATTGAGTGTGTGAGTAGATGGAAGAGTCTAGTATGCTCTTGAATTAGGCTATGTTTTCAAAGTAGGCTACCTAGAAAATGAACATTATTAACAGTTTTGGATGAACAATTAGTTAACTACAATTAGTGAATGTGTAAACTAGGCAGCAAAACAAATATTTCTCTCTAGCCAGTGTACTTGAAAGATTTTCCATGGAGCGCTCTCTGTATATCTGATCTATCTCTCCTTCTGTGTTTGTGTGCGTGTTCCCCTAGACCTTGTTACCCAGCGGTGACAGCCAGGACCCGTCATTATCGCACATTGTAGGCGGGGTCCCAATGTATCCTAGTGACCCCCCCCCCTTAGGAAAATGACTTCAGAGTACGATAGAGATGTCTGGTCTCTTATATGAATGAGGGCATTAAACTATACATTTGGAGGCTCTAGCACTACAGGAAGTGATGCAATCTGTAGGTGACCTAGGGGTCAAGGACTAGGTTTCAAACTGGTTTGATAATTAGTCACACACCAAATCGTACATATCAATTTGTATTCATTACCACCAGATGGCGCGTGCGTGTCCTCGATGCAACTGCTGATGAGAGGAACATGAGTTAGACTGAAGAGGGTTGCCCCTGGTTACTGCACTAACATGGTGTTGGATTTTATTCACACCATCTCCACCATCATTTTGCTGTTATTTTTTTATAAATATTGTATTTGTCAAATCAAACATTATTGTGGTTGCAGAAATCAAGGAGATCAAGGAGACATTCTGGTCCCAAATAGCTAAATAGCCTGGTCCCAAATAGCGAGCTGTGAGCAATGACAGCAGCCCTCGCTACAGCACATCGAAGAACAGATGAAGAAAGAGATACCATGAGACCTGCACTAGTAATGACAAATGTGTTCAGGGTGATGAGGACATTAAAGAAAATGTGTTTTGAGTTGATAAGCACTTGTTGGCAACATGTTTTGTGTCCCCCGCTATGTTTTTTTTTTTTCTTGTTATGCCTCACCCTGCGGCCCACTTTCGAGCTTTTAAGCTGAAATTCTTCCCAGACCTACACCCCACCAATCCAACACACATATCTGAAAATCAAACCTCCATCTCATTTAAAAAAGGTATGAATGAAGGTGTAAACCTTTCTAAAGGGACGTGGTGTGGGCCCCATTTCACCTTTTGATCGCAAAAAAAACATGTCCACATACCACATGTGTTTACACGCCTAAAAGCACAAGTTTATATCTCCATCCCACTGGAAATGGGGAACTTGAAACCACCTGCCTTTTAGGCCCATTGACTCCAATGTTGGAGGTCACGCCTTGGCCCACGAACCTTGGCCCTCTTGGAGCCCAGGCGGTGATCTGCACCCTGTTATGACGGCACAGAGCGATCCCAAGACACCTTCCCTGGTTGATAGGTCTAATGGCCAAGTTCCTATCTCTTTCCTACGAATTTAGATGAATTTATAGTAACGCATTTTATTTCCAAATTGTTTCAACAAAGCATTTGATGATGCTTTGTGAGTCACTTCCTGTACAATCTCAGAACCCAATCGGCTACTGGCTCTGACAACAATTTAGCCTCTGGGGGCAAGGGCCAATATTTCTGGCAGACCGGTGTCCCTGCGCCGGTCATTGTTTACAGTCCGATTAGCAACTTGAATGGAGTTGGAGTTAAGAGACGACGTCTACGGCTGAATTGTTTCACAAGTAGCTAATAACAAGCTAAAACGTCCTCAGACCATAGTTGATGGGTTCCCAGATTGCATTTCGGCCGATGCGTTCCGCCTCTTTTACTCTCCACACGGACTGTTTACCCGGATGTGACCAAAGCCGCTCAAATGTGATTGGCCAATACTACTCGGATTAGAAACGTCCAGTCTTATACCCAAATCATTCTAGGCCCCCATTAATCTTCTTTTTAAATCTCCCAATGACCATTTGCATCACTTCCTGGAGGGCTAGAGCCACCAAATTGATAATATTGTATGTCAGGCCCCAGGTCTCTAGCTCACTCCCAAGTGTGTGTGACTCCTAAAGGTCGCCTATGAATGCTTTACTTTCTGGATGTCTAGATACCCAAACGGATCACTTCCTGTAGGGCTGGAGTCTCCAAATTGATAATTTCTTGATAAATTCATAAATCCTTAATGTCCTCTTTGATATTTTAAAGACCACATGTCTCTATCTTGCCTGAGTCATTCTAGGCCCCCATCAATAATGTGTTTTTTATCTTCTGAAAACCCCCTAACAAATTTTGCACTTCCGGTAGGGCTAGAGCAACCAAATTGATAATCTTGCATATCCGTGCGGCCCCTTTTTCATGTAAAAGAGACCCCAGGTCTCTAGCTCATTCCCAAGTGTAATGGCCCCTAGGTCATCTACAGCATCATTTCCTGTTGGGTTAGAGCCTCCTCATTGATAATTCTAGTAGACTTTAATGCCATCTTTCATATTATAGAGCCCAGACGTCTATCATACTCTGAAGTCATTTTACTAGGTGGGGAGGTACATCGGGACCCCGCCTACAATTTGCGACCATGTTGGGGGTCATGGCTGTCACCGCTGGGCTGTGTTAACGAGTCCTAGGGGAGCATACACACACACACACACACACACAAACAGAAGGAGATAGATCACATACATAGAGAGCGGCGGCGCTCTCCATAGTAAATCTTTCGATAACGTGAGCTAGAGATAGATTGTTTGATTGTTAAAATCAATGAGCTTCAGAGGGCCATTATCATCGATTCCAATGGTTGAACACTGATACCAATACGAGAGGAGTCCAGATCCAGCCAGCACCTAGTTTGTGCTAAAAACGAAACTATTTACTGCAGCTCAGCAGCTCGTAACGTCGTTATGGCAACGAGTGCGCTGGGGTTTGGAAGAAAAAGCCAACTTAAATAATTTATTAAAATTAGTAAATTAATGAAGTGCACTATTAAGGTGATGAATCTTCAACTCATAAACTTGTGAGCAACGTGAACTGTGCTTGCTTACATTCTCAACATTAATTTATCTCATTGCAGTGTCCAGCTATATGTATTGGATCTGGACTCCTTTCGTATTGGTATCGGTGATCAACCATTCGAATAGATGATAATGGCCCTCTGAACCTGCTGGAAGGTATACAGTGGGGCAAAAAAGTATTTAGTCAGCCACCAATTGTGCAAGTGCTACCACTTATAAAGATGAGAGAGGCCTGTCATTTTCATCATAGGTATACCTCAACTATGAGAGACAAAATGAGAAGAAAAAAATCCAGAAAATCACATTGTCTGATTTGTAAAGAATTGATTTGCAAATTATGGTGGAAAATAAGTATTTGGTCACCTACAAACAAGCAAGATTTCTGGCTTTCACAGACCTGTAACTTCTTCTTTAAGAGGCTCCTCTGTCCTCCACTCGTTACCTGTATTAATGGCACCTGTTTGAACTCGTTATCAGTATAAAAGACACCTGTCCACAACCTCAAACAGTCACACTCCAAACTCCACTATGGCCAAGACCAAAGAGCTGTCAAAGGACACCAGAAACAAAATTGTAGACCTGCACCAGATTACAGGCCTCTGTCATCTTTTTAAATGGGAGAACGTGCACAATTGGTGGCTGACTAAATACTTTTTTGCCCCACTGTAGCTATGGGGCTGATAACCACTGGTAACATCTGTTCAATCGAGTGATAACGTTTGAAACGGGTGCTGCCAGCTGCAGCAACAGCAATTTTTCAGTGTTTTACCGCCACTTACAGAGGATATTGTATCAAATGCTACAGACTTGTTCAGCATCCCAATCTGTACAACATTATTTTAGGCATGGTAATGCCTAAAAATGATCATGTATGCTAGGCTTTGTTAGTTAATATCTACTAAATTTAATAATGGCTACGCAAATCAAATGGCCAGCAAAGCAAATGGCTAAGATGCTGTAAAATATATTGCTAACTGAATTAAAATGTGATAAATAAACATAAAGTGCTGTCCTATAACTTACCCTCGAAAAGCGCGGTGATAACAGGGCTCCTATGCGGCACTGCTGCTATTAGTTTCTAATGTTCAGAAATATTGAGTTGGAGTCAGCAACAGGGTCTGAAACTTGGACAGAAAAGGTTTGGCTTGAGAAAGACAAGGACGGCCAACCTTTCCCAAAAAGACGTAGGACTGGGGCGAAACGGGGACACGTCACTGTGACGTCTGGGAGCACAGAACCTTCCTGTTCTTCGACATATGGACAAGAGACAGAGACCCTCCAAAACTTAGACTCCCTTATCCAAGAAGTACAAGATCTCTTGGGATGTCCTGCTGAAGAACCCGTCTCATCACAGTGGAAGGAAAGGCAAAGTTCAACCTTGGAAAAGTGGACTAGGTTAAGGCCCTTCATGGTTAACCAGATGTTATCATCAGGGACTATGTCAACACTGTGGACAAAAGCTTGCAGTAGTGACATGCAGAGATTGTTTGCCAAGACCACTTTACTGCACTGCGTGTGACATTACAATTCATGAGTCTATGGCACTCCATAACAGAACATCAATGATAGAGGTTTTTTTAGGCCATTGTCACCTTCCACATACATCAACGAAGATGAGGGAGGAAAATTCTCCTACCGAAAAAGGTAACCATTGTTAATAAATATGTAGGCTATTTTGTAATTAAAATGTGTTAAAGATCCCATGCCACACCTATTTCATTCATTTTTTTAATAATCCTTGATGTCCTTTGATCGAGTTTGTAACATTATTTGTGTTGGAAATGTCTTGGATAGCTTATTTCAAGCTATTCTAGCATCACTGAAAAGCCTGGTAGAGAAGACGACTGCTTTTCTCATGAATATCCAATGTATTAATGAGCCTTGCTCTGATTGGATCAGCCTCTGGACGACTTCCGAGGTGAGTAGCCCTCTCGGACACACTCGCTAGCTTTACCCACTGTTTTATTATTAATCCGCACTTCCAGACCGTCACCGGGGCTTCAGAGTAATGTGTCCGAGGTGAGTAGCCTTCTCGGACACACTCGCCAGCTATTACCGCTGTTTTATTATTAATCCGCACTTCCAGCAGCCTTCATCACACCCTGGGGGCTCTACGAATGGGTTCGCATACCCTTTGGTCTGAGCTCTGCACCAGCAGAATTCCAGAGGAGCATGGAGCACTGTTTGGCTGGCCTCAGAGACACAATATGCCTCCCGTACCTGGACAACAACCTAGTGCACAGCAGCAGTTTCGAAGATCACCTGGAGCATATTCGCCTTGTCCTCCAGCGCTATAAAGAACATGGTGTGAAGTTGACCCCAAAGAAATGCGAAATGTTCAAGGCCAGGGTGAAACGGACAGGGACCACCATGGACCCCCACCATTACACCATGGACCCCGCAGAGTTGGCTCCGGTGATGGCTTTAAAGGAAAAAACACCTGTAGTGGTGGTGTTTATAGTGTGTATAAACATTATTCAATATCCATTAATCATCAATATCATAGCCCCCATAAACAAGCACTGTTTATTTTTTAAATAGGTTATAGTTTGATGCAACAATCTAAAAATATAAGGAATGATCGTGGAAGAATATGAAAGGTGTGTTACAAGCATAAGAATTAAGTTATGTTCCATCTTTTCGCAACACATTTACTTCCTGTGGAAATATAAAAAACAGTTCAAATTAACGTTAAGCTCTCTTGCTAGTGTAATACATTGGCTTGGCTCCTCATGTACTGACTACTTGGGCGCAACTGGCCCATATAAAATATTCCAATATATCTCAAACACATGTTCTAAATACACTCCTAAGGTACTGTACAGTTGTGGTAGAAAGAACCCTTTTGTTTCTTGCACAAAGCCAAGGCTGTTTGAATCCAAGAAGGGGGGTGCGCTTATGGTTAACGCTGATCAGAACCTACATTTTAGAATGTTTGACTTTTTTTACTGATTAAGGATCAACAAAAGATTGTCGAGACATTAAAAAAAAAGCATAATTTACCTCAGGTTCAGGATTAACAACAGGATTCAGGGACTGGCCGACATGCCACAACTGATTTGGTGTCAGGTTTTGCTCTGTCCTGATGGAATGGTTGTCCCACGCCTCACTGAAGACATCCAGGCTAGCCTGGATGTCTGGCAGAAAAACGTAGTGGCAGCAGAAAATGTGCAGGATGCTGCTGATGTCAAGCTGGTGTTGATCCTCAAGAGAGTGCAGGATGTTATAATAAACACCTGTAACACTCATGAACACATCACGCCAGAGGCGTTCAATGCTGTATAAAAAAAAATAAAAAAAAAACATTTTCAAGTATACTTAAGATCCTTTCAAGAACTGTTCACTTTGCCCCAGCCCAACCCATTGAATCATCTGCAATGTTTCTTAATATTATTAAATGAGTTTAAAAACTACATTTTATTTGCTTTGAAATGTTTATGATCATGGCCAGTGAATTTCTGTGAAAATTCCAATTTTCTTGAAGGAATGGTCTCCTTAATAACTGTTAATCGAGCTTTCTCAATAGGAATCATAAAATCAACTTTATCTTGAAGCTTCCAAAATTAGGGTTTACTCACCGTTGATTGTGTATGCTTTTCCCGGCAATGAAGCTGTTACTGTCAGTTTCACGAACTGAGAACATTAACTCCGCTACTCCCACATTTTCTCCTCTATGATCTCCTCTCACTCTGAAAAATCACAAACCTTTATGAATTTGTGGAACTGTAAACCTTTCATTGCTAATTGTATCGGTAAGCAAAGCAATTTCACTTTCAGGTATATTGGTAACATCTACTTGCAAGAGTGTTGGCCCATGAAATAATTTGGGTAGGCCCACAGTCAGTGTGCGAAATACCCTTAAATATTCGGGGGGGTCCCCATCTCCTGATTGTTGCGCAATATCGATCTAAATTTTCTCATGCAGTAGGCCTATAGCATACTTAGCAGACGTCAAGGCGCAAAGTCAAAGTACTTTGTGGGCGGTTCTATGGCGCTGTTGCTATTATGACGGCGAGATAAATGAGCTTTGCGCCCGGCGCAAATCTAAAATGGGTTGGGCTGAAACCCGTAGGTGTGTTTTGGGCGTAACATGCAATAAACCAATGAGAGTGGCATCTCCCATCCCCTTTAAGAGCCAGCGCATTTGACTCGACGAGTTGATATTTTGACAGCGCGTTTGCAGTCTCCGCTGAGACAGATGCATGACCACATGAATTTCAAACTTCAAATGACTCAGTTTATGGCCAAATAATAGGCATAATTAACACATGGAATAGCGTTTTTTTCTCCAACTTCAGAAACATTGATTCTTCTGTTTGGCGCACATGGCTAATGACAATTTAAAAAATATATAGGCCTATTTTTCTTTTGATGAAATTTGAGACCCCCTTCAAATTTTGCTTTTGAGGCTTTCAGGGGGTATCATGGGTTTATTGGGGGGGCCCAGCCCCCCGGACCCCCCCGTATTTCACACACTGCCCACAGTATAAAGAAAGACTTTGATAACCCCTGCTGTGGCAAATTGTGTTGTCATCTTTAACAATGTTTATAGCTGCATCAAAATAACTACTACAAGTTTCAGAGTGCATTTAAGTGGTCTGGAAGCTATTTGATGGTTAGCATCGGAATTCTCTGGATAGGTCAGCAATAATTACATTTTAAATAACGTGAATACCTCAGAGGAAACCCATGCTTGTTCACAGCTTCATTGAAGAAGTCCAAGTGGGTGTCAGACCGGTTGTTGTCAGCTACTTTCAGGTACATAATCTACAAGTTAAGATTGAACAATACATTAGTACTATGCTGAATCAGTTTTTCTCGTGACATAGGTCAGCTGACAACGTTTTCTAGGGGCCAAAACAATCAATGCCCAAATGATGTGCAACAGAAAGAAAGCTCACTACAGAATTATTAAATATAACAGGATCATGTGACAGATCAGACAAGTCATGATATGAGAAATTAAGTCAGGGCTCACTGAATAGGATAGATGAACACTTTGAAAGAAATGTTATAGGCACCCCATTCATCGAGTCAACCGGAAATTTTGAATAACGACTTTATCAAGTGAATTCATACAAAACCTGCTTGTCCTCAGCAATGGAAAAGAGTAGATTACACAAATATTTATACCTAAGGATCACCAGATTGTACAAAATAAACTGGCTTATGAATGAGAAAAACATCCTCCTTGCTTAAAACAGGGATGGTCAGCAATATTTTGCAGTTCTTGGTCCCCGACAGTGAAAACTTTTACCTTTCTTGAATAGCCATCTATGCCCCCAAAGATCACAAAGTTGTACCTAGGTTAAAGAAATCATACAGGATAAGAAGTAACTCCCAGACTCTACACAACATCTCTGGCAGCATGGGTCTCACAATACAATATTTGTGGGAATGTGAACAAAACAAAATCAGACAAAGATGTAATACAATAGGCCTACACAAAATACAAAACTGGACATGAAAAAAATAGAATTTTACATACATAGCATGCAGACATACCTGATGAGCTTGTGATTGGTGTCAATGTGCACCAAGTACTTCGGGAAAGGAACAGAGTATGTTCTCCTCACCACACATCCCAATCTGGTCATCCTGGCGAGCACACCAACGCTGTCCACACGGTGCATAGATGCATACACTCGGCCCCATTGCACTCTGTGTCCCTGTGCGAGTAGAGCACCTCGGACTATAGTGTACCCAGCATCGGGCATTGTGCTTTTTATTGCTGTGATCAATACATCTAATTCATCGTCACTACAGCTACTATATGAAGCAGAAATAAATATATTATTTTCAGTCATCCGCCTAAATAGTGTTGCTCTAGAAACACCAAGGAGTCTGGAAATGCATTTTGATGGCAGCCCAAGTTCAACAAGATGTGTGAGAGTCTCTAATGACACAGTCAATCGTGGATGCCCACGTCCAGAACATCTTTGCAACTCCAGAGTTACAAATGTCTGTTCATTCTCCCTCTCCTGCTGGATAACAGTATTCAGACTTGCAAGTGCAGACAATATATCCTCTCCTACATCTACTATGTCACCTAGAGCACTTAATAATACAAACTCCTGACGGCACGCAAACTGTAACTATTCGATGTCAAGAGGTTGCCTCTCCAAGATGTGTACCTGTCGATGGTGCAATCGCTCAAGGATGTCACGTTTTAGTGATTCCTAGGGGATAAATGAATAGAATATGACAACAAGACAATGATATGTGCAAGCTGCTGCCAACATAACAACAGTACTTTAGGGGTGGGCGATATACCGGTATCATAGTCATCACCGGTGTGACATTGCGCCACGACTTGGATTTTGCAATACCGTCAATACCGTAATAAATGTCTTCAAGCGTTCAGCTGTGGTCTGAGTACCTGTATATATACTATATATCTTGTTGCAAATAAAAAAGTAAAACATATTCGTATCAGTTCCGTGATTCGTATCGTATCAGGT
>JAOPJI010071903.1:0-21174 GCA_027122695.1 Merluccius productus | reverse complement strand
CAATATTTTGTTTTATTAAATCTGAAAAAATTTAAGCAATATTTTGTTTTTATTAAATCTGAAAAAATTTAAGCAATGTTTCGTTTTTATTAAATTTCGTACTTAAAACAATTATGTGAGCTACCAGTTTTTACTTAAATATAAGTCATATATTTATCTTATAAAACATTTATATATTATATATATATAATGTCCGAATATAGCTACAAGTCCAAGCGTGTGAATAATTTGATCTCTTATAGGCAGAGTTTAAAATGCTACAAATGTGCTGTAAAAATAGATCAAATAAGTTTATTTGCGTATACTTAATTAAATTCTCATTAATGTGTTAGGGTGCACTAGTTTTTTGTTGGTTTTCACGAATGTAATCCGATGAGAGAGTTAAGTAATCAGTTTATGAAACAAATAGCTGTTATTTCCTGATTTTAGAAATCGATGCTTGATTTATGTTTCGAATATTAACTGTGGCTATTTAAAAATACATTTAACCACTTTTATTTCAATTTCTGCAAGTGTTTGTCCATCATAATAGACAATCGACTGGTCGCTTTTTGCCTAATGTCACTAAAAGCTTACAGTACTAATGTTAATTTTGAGTTCGTA
Organism: Merluccius productus; assembly: GCA_027122695.1. Classification (NCBI taxonomy): domain Eukaryota; kingdom Metazoa; phylum Chordata; class Actinopteri; order Gadiformes; family Merlucciidae; genus Merluccius; species Merluccius productus. Next base: position 20,571 of record JAOPJI010071903.1, on the reverse strand, counting down.
AGAGCCAGCATTCTTTCTCATACTCATTTTTATGTTTGAAACTTAAAATCTTGTCAAAGATCAAACCACCGATTTAATCCATACATATTTACTTTAATGTTTATATTGCGACACGTCTGTTAAGTTTTGAGTGTCAAAAAATGTAGACTTCCTTAGTAATAGTTTTTTAATAGTTTTATTTCACACAAAGCTCGTCAAAATCTCTTTTTACATCAATTTACATCATTACAGCACATATTAGCTATATTAATAACGGTTAATTTATAGTTTTTGTGAAAATGCATTAAACAGAGCATGTCCAACATAAGATATACTTGGGTTTAAAAATTATGCGACACCCCATTCCATTAAATCTAATAAAGTATTCAAATTAACTGTAATTTAAAAAACGCCCAAACAACACTGGATTTTTACAGGTGACTAATAAAGGTGAGAACATTGGACTAACGTGAAGATGGCATGGAAAATGTTCTCAATTTCTTGCCCAATTTTAATTAATCGAATAAAAAATGAAATTTTCTCATATACTAATATCTATTAGTTTACTTTTAAAACGCATTTTGCGATATATCAGATTTCCGTGTTTATTTGAATGCGGGTCAGGCAGTGTGTATGAATAATACACTGCGTTGACTGTTTTAAGTCTTACTAGAAGAGCTATTCCGTGCTACGTTAACAGATCAATAAGGTATACAGTGACATGAATTGTTACTAGTTGAGGATCTTCGCACAGTGACCCAACCCAACATGTTACAGTAGCCATCAAATATAAGTAGACATAAAAGCCCATGATGTGTGTATTATTGCACTTTCTAGTTCACAACAACACTACAACCAGTGTCTCTTCTGTAGCACTTAATATCGTACGATTCGCACAAAGTCGAACACTTTGGGTTGTTGCTTTCGCATTAATATGCAAGAAATTTATTTCTAACCCAAATACACAAATGTTGACATCGAATGCTGAACTATACACATGGTTTTCTAAATCAGTACTCTGTTCTCTAACCAATTAGAGATTGTAATGTATGTATAACTTTTACTAGAGTTAGCATAGGTGCATTAATCTGTGTACACAAAATTTATTTACATGACAACATACAAAAGATTGGATTCCTACTGGAAAAAAATATCAGACCATCTTAAATATTTGTTGAGTTTTTGTTTTAAGTGTATTTTCATACGTCCAGCGTCCAAATGAACCAACAAATAAATTTTGGAAGTGTCTATTCGCGCGCAGCATAATATACAGTTCCTCCAGTCTTACTTACATGTTAATTATCTATAGTTTCCATGGGCACTATTAGGGACACAACTAATTCAATACGGGGACAGCTGGTAGATAGGTGGTTTAATTCGTGCATGAGGATAGCCACTGTCCAAATTTAAACTGCTTTGGACTAGATCGCGCGCGCATGTCGCATCCGAAAGTGCTTCCATTGAAAGGAACCCATGGCGGAAAATACAAAAGAGCGGTAAAGCGTCACTTATGATGCACATGCGAAGTGACACATTTAAGGTCGAGTTCAAGTGACGACATGTCGACAATGAATGAGCAACAACAAGACGAATACGTGAAAAAGATGATGGAATATAGGTTTAGTTCGTCTGGTAAGTTGTTGTCGATCAAAGAGGCTTGACAAAAAACCTGTTTAAAGGGGATGAGGGCGACTTTTCAGACTCGGAGGAAATTGACTTCTATTCAGCTAAGGTGGATGAGCAAAATGTTGAGTGGGTCAACGAGAAACTTAATCAAGGATTGAAGAGTGACGACAAATACCAAGTAGTAGTCTATGCCGTTGTTACCTCTTGTATTTGTTGCGGTGACTTGACCAATACAAGCAATTGATGAGCGTTAATAATTACTACCACATTAAGGTGGGAAGCAAGTCTAAAAGTGATGCAATTCTCAGTTGCCCCAGTTGCTTCACTGTGGTGTGTATCGATTGCCAGCAGTTAGCTACATTTGCGTTGTTTGTGTTTAGTTGACTGCAGTTAGACACCAACATAACCCGGATCGCTTCAGAGCCATGTTTGTGTTGGATTGTGACGTTGTGACCAGTGAAATCTACAGATATGAGAACAACTCCGACGCCAAACCAACAGAAACTCCGGAAAATTTGAAAATGTTCGAACCGAATCTTAAAAACCTCGTTGCAACCAACACTTTCACTCAAAATGACTACTATGCGGTGAGATGTAATAACTGTTTCCAGATGGTTGGGGTATTCGACAATGAAGAGGTGTATCACTTTTTCAATGTAATTGCTAGCAACCCTTAGAGACTATTGTATGGATGTATTTGGTTTGTTGATTTTGGACGAGTAGTAGTGAATTGGCACCTACTACTTAGTTTAATGGGATTATTTAAATTGATTTTTCACTGTGTATGGGTGCGAGCTGTAGATTAGGTCACGTCAATTGATTTTTAGCGATTCAATTTGAGAAAATAGCCTACAGCCAAATATACACCAAATGTGCGTGAGTTTGTGTGTAGCACTGAGTTCCGGCGATAATGCACGTTTCCATAGTTACAACTGCGATACTGTGTTTTATATTTTCAAGCAGAAGAGATCAAATTAGATGTTACTTGACTATTATCATTAGGTGTGATTATAAAAAAATTATTGCTAAACGTTGTTTCATTTCAAGCATTAAATCAACATCTGTTATGAATATTTATCCAACTTTTTGTTTTAAATCAGGGTTGAAAGGGTTAATCAGACACAGCATTGGAATTCAATCTCAAGCATGCTTGGGATATCGCCTATTTGAGAAAACTAACTTCCATTGTGAAAACACAACTCAAATGAGAACATTTAATCAACCTATTCAATTGTTCGTGTGATTAACTATCAATTTGTGATTGTTGTAAATGCGGATACTGAGCGATAAATTTTGCAAATGATAACTTTTAGAGCTCACCACCACTCTACGCCATATATATATATATGTGTATGTGCTGTAAAAACCAAGGTTGAAATGAATTTGTGAACTCTTGAAGCCTGAATTCCTTCACACAAAATTAAATATTTTGCCGAATAACAAATTGTCAGGGTTTCATTTTGTGACAACTAATATTGTCCATCGAAGCACGTATCTTAACCCTGCTCGATAACATTAGATACAAGCACCAAATGAGATAGCTTAAAGTGCAAGCAATATATTTCCCGCTGGATACAATTATTGCATGTGAACAGTTACCACAATAAGTTCAATTTAAATTTTTATACCACCCACTTTAAAAGAACGCAATGAAAGTTAATAAAACATTCAAATGTTATTATCACACTACAGTTGGAAGCTAATGATATCAATCCAAATCAGCGGTTATCACGGTATGAGAATAAATGGTCATATTCGTGAGTGTACGCAAATCACATTTTGTCGACAACCATCAATGCTTACTATACGGCCGAATATATTCTTCGATGGTTTTTGATTCAAGTTGAATAAAATAATTTTGTTTGTTTTTGTTAGGAGCGATTTTTGGTTGGCTATGGAAAGCTACATTATTCCAATTGATAGTCGTTTCAACTACGCCCCTTGCCCTTGATGTAACCACTACAGCCAGTTGTAATGCTTTAAAATAACCACGTTCAGTTGTCTAAGCCATGGCCGATGGGGTCATATATGAAGGATTTCGTTCATGTAATGTCGGATGATCTATTCAAAATGCTGAACCCAGTTTGCCAAAACAACCCACGTCTGGTGGTTCTTTTTTATCCGACCTATTATGTAATTGGCTTATAGTGCCCAATAGTGCATCACTTGTACCACAACTTTACCAGCTCGTTACGAAACAGCGTGCACTTAAACACTGCTGAGTGTAACGGTGGTGAACATTGTTCTGATCCTAAAGGTAAACTAACCTGATTTTGAACATCTATAACCAACGTACACTGATACTTTAGTGTATGCCCCGGGTGATGATACATGTGTGAGCTGTTTGGTAGTTTAATTGATGGATTTTTTAGTTCTACCTTTATCTAGAAATTCGTTGAATTGGCTAGCTTAGAGCAATTTCGGTTGAGTGTACTGCTTGAAAGTGATACATTTCAAGATAGTGCTTGTTTGAGTATACCGGCTGATGAAAAAGAATATGTACGGTGTTGTGTGTTATCGTGGTTTTGATAGCAGAGTTAGTGCAGAGATCTTTTGTTCATGTGTTCAGTTCTTGTCAAAGCATTGAAGTATAACAGAACTCACCAAGGAGTCAATCCTCAAGCAATTTGCACGCTGAACAAACTTTGTCCTCACTGAAACCACACACTTACATCTGACAAACGCATTAATTCGCAGACGAAGAAATTATTAGATATACTGCCTTCTCCACGACTATCATTTTTCACACTTTTAAATAGTAGTATTTTTAACTCGACCATTTTATGGAGCTTCGTTTATTCAAAATCATTGACAATATTTGGAACTCAAGTGATCTGAAAATTGGTAATAACAATTGTTTGTTATAAACTCTTAAGTGCATTTTGTGTTTTCTACTGTAAAAAATTCACATCATGAAATTTTCCGATTTCAATCTCAAATGCAAAGAGTTATTGAACAATGGTTGGCATTAAAGGGACATGGCAAAAAAATTTGCTCAAGTCCTAAAAGTGAATCGTGGGAATTTTTTAATCGGGAAATCGCTGTTTAAGAACTTAATTGATCTCATTAGTGTGTTACGTAAAAATACCAACTTCTCAAAAGTTGTGTCAAATAGATCATTACCAATGAACAACTTAGTTCTGTCATACTGCTCAATAACACTGCATAGAATTTTCTCACAAATACTCAGTTGAAGGAATTATCTATTATATTAGGTGTATAATAGTTCCTCAGAGTAATATTTTGGTGTGCACTTGCGGTTAGAACCCCCAACCTGTAGTTGATATCACGTACCATCTCCAATATGTCTGGTGATAGCGAATATACATACAGTTGTTCCGAACCAACGACGTTTATAATCACAGCCTTAATTTCAAATGACAACCCAACGATTACAGTGATCGGACAAGTATAATGTCAAATAATCCACTTAAGGGCGCAGGAAATTATATATGGGTGTGACTTTTAGAAAAATATGATTATTGCCACACTTGTGAGAAGAACATTGTTCATGGGTACGCTACAATTATAAGAGTGGATGTCTTCAGAAATTGCGCTTAATCCACTGAACTAAAATAACATTACGTTTAAGCTGAGGAATCGAACTGAATCAAAAGCCATCTAAAATGGGCTATAAGCAGAATTTTGTGTATAGACCGAACATAGCCTATATCTGTAGGCAGCTACTTTAGCATTGATCAGCAGCACGATTTAGCACGATGCAAATAATGCCACTAATCAATGATATTTGACAGTGTCAAACTAATCTCAGATTTAATTTGTAGTTCGCATAGTAAGGAACTAAACCAAAGGTCTTTAGTTACACTAAAGTTGCGGAAAATAGCGCAATAATCAGTGTCAACCTCCCGATTGTTTAATAATGCCTGTAATTTAAGTGTCAGCCGTTAATGGGATTGTGATATCTTTTAGACTGCTGCCAAAGGAGGGAAAACCACGAAACAAGAAAAAGGTCTGATCTCCTCACTCATACCACACAATAACTTTATGTTTGTGAAATGCAGAGAAAGATGCGCCCATAACGTACGCTGTCAGTTGTACAACTAAAAAGAGAACACGGGGGCCCAGTGGACGTAGTAAGCCAAGTTTAGAGTTTGTTAGGAGTTTCTCGATAAATCAGGTACATTCAGGAATTGCTCACAATTTGAAAATGAATGATAATATTAGTCAATGCAAAGTGAGGAAAACGTGGTGGATGCTGCAACCACGAGAGGTAACTTTTGTCGATTTATATTCCAATTTCATCGTTCAAGGATGATATTAGCGTGAGAGTTATAATTTCTAAATCTATTTGATTGCGTGTCATTAAACAAGCAATTTTTTGAATTAATTATAGCGTTGATATTTTAAGTGATTAAAGTAAGTATCTGGAATCTATCAAACCTATTACAACAAATCATCTGTATATTTCACAGAAGTTAAAGGTACAACCACAAAACAGATGCCCTCCAAATCTTTTAGTTTTTCCGCGAGAAAGGGACCTTATGGTTCAATTGTAATTTGGCAACTCAATAGAATATCAAATAACGTTAAATTTAAAAAGAGAGACAATGCTGCAATGCCACCTTTACAAAATGAACATGTGACAGGTATAGAACACAACGTCAATCGTGGAATTCTTATGTTTCATTACCAAATATTTTTATTTTTTCTAAATTTAAAAAGTGTATTTCCACATTCACCTCTATCTCTATATTTAGGTGATAAAAAGAATGTTGTTTTTAAAAGTAACAATATTCTTATCTGAACTTCTAATGTTGATGACTAGCTCCTAACAAGTCCGACCAACCAGTCGGTAGTTTTATAGCTATATAGACAGCGTGCATGATTCATTATTACATTAGAAAATGAGCCAGAGAATCAATCATTCCAACAAAAATTGAATTGCCTGAGCTCTTCGTTAACTTCAAACAATAAACTATCATTGGGTGGAGTGGCTCCGAATCGTCAATCCACCTCAAGTCATAAAGGTAAGTCGCTCAAAAAGTCAAGATATAATATTGTTAGGAGAAAATGCCAAAGAAGGGGCACTGTCCACCCAGCCTCAATTAATTCGCCCTCCTGCGGCCAAATTAACAAAATCGCAGAGTCTAGTTGAGAAAAGCTCTGCTGACACATTTAATGCCCAAAAATCCACCAATGAAAACCCTGCCGAACAAAAGAAACCAAGACAAAAACTCGAAAGCATAGATGAGGGATTATTAAAGAATAAAAAGGACGACAAAAAACTTAAACTAGCGAAAAAAGAGGAAGAAAAACGAAAGAAAAAGGCTCTAAAGGAGGAAGAGAACAAGAAAAAAGAGGAAGAAAAAAAGAAAAAACAACAACTAAAAGAATCAGAAAAATTGCGCAAAAAATTATCCAGGAAAAACACCCAAGACTCTCTAGATCAGCCGAATGTGTCCATTGATAAAGAAGTAAACATTGAAAAAGCTCCAGGCAACGACACTGCCGGCGCTGACGTTTTAACAGAGAACGACCACAACCTTTCTAATGCCAACAAAACAACCAACTCCTAGAATCCACACACAATTCCCTAACAAACGAATATCATTTCTTAATTCCACGTGTGTATTTTCTTTATAACTTTTCTTTATTTTTATTAGAACTTTTTATGTGAATTTTGGGTTCGTTAATTTTTATGCGAAGCTGAGCGTGTACACGAGTAGTCTTGGAGTTTTTGTCGCTATTCGCCTAAACCCTTTGGTTCCATATGGCGTCAGAGTTTAAAACCAGGTGCTACTTAATGGCCTATTAGTTGAGGTTTTACTTGAGTTACGCAAACTCACGCTACTTTTGCGCAAATTAAGGAAAAACGACTATTTTCTATTATAATCCGATTAGTTGGCACTAATCGGATTATACTTTTGAAAATCAACCAAAAACTAGTCCGTTTAAACTTAGTGATAAGCAATTAAGTCAATTAAACTAAATTTAAAAATTTCATCTAAGTTTTAATCATATTAGTAGCGTTGTAAAGTGTGTGTGTGTGTATAAGGGACAAAATTTTCGGACATGTGTACTGGGGCTACACACAGAAATACTGACGCTCCTCTTTTATGCATATAGTAGATAGTATATAGTAGATGGACTCAATTCAACTACAAGTAACACAATTTTATTGTGTATTGAATCGTTATAGAGGACTATTTAATATGTTTCTAGCTTTCAATCGTTTAAATTGAGAGAAGAAAATTGGCAGTTTAACTCAATTGTATAAATTGAGAGAAGAAAATTGGCAGTTTAACTCAATTGTTTAAATTGAGAGAAGAAAATTGGTCGTTTAACTCAATTGTTTAAATTGAGAGAAGAAAATTGGCCGTTTAACTCAATTGTTTAAATTGAGAGAAGAAACTGGCAGATTAACTCAATTGTTTAAATTGAGAGATGAAAATTGGCCTTTTAAGTCAATTGTTTACATTGAGAGAAGAAACTGGCAGTTTAACTCAACTATCGCTGATTATTCGCGCTGGCTCACATTAAATTTAGATGCAGCGCCTAGTACATTTAGGGAAAAATGCAACAATCAATATTCTACAAAAATCGAAGGGAGTATAAATCAACTGACTGGCTCATCATCATTCTTAGTGGCAGCGGCGACTTCACGAGAACTGGCGCAATTCGAGCAGTACCACTCTCCGTCCGGAGCTGATGTCAAGGAGACGCACTCGAGGTGGAACCATCCGATTGTGCACTGTAATCACGTTAGACATTCACAACAGTGGGGTAATAACTGCCAGTAAAAAGACAAATAGAATAAATTACATTGTCAGAATCACAACCAATCATCTCGCCGTAAGAAGGCTGCTTGCAGAAACAGAAAAGGTCCTGTTCAACTTTGGCCGAATTTTCACTGACAGCAGTGACCTTAATAGTTTCAGCACTCTCAGCTTCAGTCGATATAGGAGTTTCTGCAACAGCATCATTAGTTTCAAGTGGTTTATTTGCAGAAACGTCGATAGTAGAATTAGAGTGAGAAATCACAGTTGATGTAAGTGCCACTATTGTTTCACCTACAAAATATAACTGAGTGTTTAAAAAATGTGTGCGTATACTAGTTGAAGCATTCACAGTAGTTGTTGAGGTGTCCAAGTTATTTTGATCAGTCGTCAGGGCTGGCAACTTGAGCACATCCGCACTAGCAGTGGATTTATTCAATGCACTTTCATCGGCCATTTTCCTATGCAACAAAGTTCACATTTTAGACCACCTTATTGAGCACCTTTTTCGTTGATTTTTATTGGGCGTTAAAATGGATTTGGTTGGTGTATTCGACGGAGTCAATTTGTAGCTATTCGTGGCTAGATTGGATGATACTGATTGGGAACCGCTGCTCGAGTGTTTGTTTTTGTTGTGGGATTTTGTTTGAGAGGTTGCTCTGAGAGATTTGCTTGCTATGTTTTTGCCGCGATTTTGTTTGAGTGCTGTGAGTGGTGGAGGTTGAGACGATGCCGCACTACTTCCAGCAACACCACTGTTCCCACTCGAAACAACACCACTGTTGAAAGGAGGTATTAGGTCAGCGTAGTTTCTAGTGGCATCATCCCATCGACCCGTTTCTACCTTGTTCGTCACCGGTATAGCTTCATTTTTCTCCTTATCTATCCAGTGACCCAAATAGAGTCATTTTGCTGTACCACTCAATATAAAACACATACAACGAGATATAGCTTCATCCGTAGTGTAGAATATTTGGCGGATCGATGCCACTTGACTGGCTACTTCTACAACAAATGTAACCGGCTGTTCTCCAATGTGGTTACTTCTTTCGATGTTTTGCGAAGTGCCAGGATAATCCTCATCCATTTTTTCACGGAATTGCGCCAACTTTTCGTTCACCTTAATGACATACTTTCCCAACTACAATTTATGCCTATATTCAATTTCGAGCACGCAGCCTAACTCACCAACTGTTTGGTTTGTTGGATGGTGTCAATTTTTTTATCGGATATCTCAATCACTTTCTTATGCATCTAATAAATGTACATTTATACATGCACGCGTTTAACGCACCTTTTCTATCTCTAAAGCGCCGCTTATTCGAACATATCTTGGCAGGGTGGTGATGTTTGAAAAGAAAACACGCGATTTGTCCTGAATTCTTTTTTTGGTGACTAATAAAAAAGTGAGTGTGCTTGAACATTCCCAACTACCTTCAATCTCGAAATCCAGTGTTCTAACTTCTCGCATCACTTCTCTGACTTTGGGAATGATTGAGTTGGACACTAGAGATGGACAACCATTAGATGGCGCTGGGCTGCGATACTAGTTACGTCGCTCTATATCTTCGTATATTTCGGACGCCATTGGAAAACGCTGGATTGAGGCGAACCGTGGAACTTGTGGGGATCGTTTGCGCCTGCGCGCTTTACTAAAATAATAAAATGAATTTTTTATGTAATTGTGTTCAATTTAGTGTTGTTAGAGTCGGCTGAAAATATGATTAAATTCATTTTATTTATTTAAGTTTTACATTGTCTCATAAATACAAGTCTTTGGCCATTGAATGTCTCATACATCCACCTGGCCCACATCTTTTAGTTATTCCTCCCCCACGAACTATAATCTAAGTTTAAAGCATAACATTGGGGGTTTTCATGTAAAACTCTAAGTTAAGATTTCAGAATCTGCCATATTTAATTATTTGTGGGAGCGTCGTGCCACAAATAATTAAATATAGGTAAAACTGAGGGACCTGTATATTATGATTCAAGAAAATAGCCACGTCCTTTAAAATATGGTGCCACTTGAACTGACGAAGAGCTAACCAATTCAGTATCAATGCGTTGGCGTACACATGGATTGGATGCTGTCAACAAAGCACTAGCTCTTGCAGTTACATAGCAAACGTTAACATTTTTGATTATAAGATGTTTTAGGTCATACTTGTAGTATGGGGCATCAAATATGTATTTTACTGCAGTTTTGACGTGAAAGATGCCTGGAATATGCAGCTATGTTGGGAAGAACCGCGAATTCAAAAATTAAACTCGCCGAAGTACATTTACTCTTATTTTTCCCATAAATTACAAAACTCAGGGGAAAATAAAATCAATGTCAACTTGATAATCAATATATCAAAAAGTTATAATTTATAAAAATGACTATAAATACATTGTATTTCATGGAGCATAAATTTCATTTATAGTGTTTTCGTCATTTTTATGTTTTCTAGCTTTTCTAGCTGATAGAAATAAAAAGTAACATAAATGTGTATGTTTTAATTTTTTTATCGAGTGGCTATACACAATTAAATCAAGAAATTATAGATTTAAAAACTTTTAAAATTTTTCAAATACATTTTGAGGGCAAAACCTCAAATATTTTCTTATGTACGAAATCAAAATATTTAAAAAAAATTTATAAACTAAAAAACCTTATTATGTTACTATTTAGTGGAACTGCAAGAAAGTGTTTTGTTGCTTCACAGAGTAATGCTTTAAGTTTGAAAACCAGAAACTTGGTCGTCTAATTTCCTCATGATACTAACTTCAGAAGTTCAGGTTTAAAATTTGTATTAAAAAGTGTTTCTTATGCTTTTAAATAACGAGCACAAAGTCAAGTAGGTTCAATAAACAAAAATAAATAAATGTGCGCGCACACCATTATAATCGAAAAAACAGTTAATTTTGTGGTTGTGTAAAGACGTCGATGTAGCAAAAATTAAACGCTAAAAACGCGAATTCTAACAATTATTTTTCACATACAAGATGGGTTTGGTATGCTTGTATGTACACTTTTTGGCTGACTTGAAGTGGCGTTTCCCGATTCGCTTGGCGTTCCGCGCCCCAATTTAATTTTAATGTTGAAATGGGGGTAAATTCGCTTAAATGCAACCAATTTGTGTTTAAACAAATATTAAACTATTTTATAAAGTTGATATATTTCGTTCGAATTGTGTGCGTGGTGAAATAACTGCGAGAAAACTACAAATGAAGTGAGGCCAAATAAAAAAAACAATTGTCGTAGGTGACGAACAGGAATGCCAAGGCGAAGCCGGGCTTTCGCGCTAGTTCAACAATAAAACTCTCTATTGTGTAAACCAAATGGGAGTGTCATTTTTAATAACACTAATACTGTCATCATTTCTCTGCAGAAAAAAATTGTTGGCTTTAATTAAATGCTAACATCAGACTCATATATCCATAAATTTTTACAAATAAACAATGTTTTAAATATAATTTTCTAACGCAACCCCAGGTATGTTATGCATTTCTTTAAAAAAAAACGCTAAAATAGGATACATTTAAATCTTATTTTACAAGACAGATGTTACGCGCATAAATATTAATGCAATAAATTTCTAATTTCTATCAGATAATGGTGGATAAATATTTATGGATTGGAAGAATAGCAAAATCTAACGGTTTGACATTCATTTGCGTCACCGGCAAAGCGAGTTTTAATCTTGCTTGGAGTTCAAACGTACCCCACCAAACTTAGAGGGTTAAATTAAAGCAATAGAAAGACCATTTTTGATAAAATGCAAAGTTGGCAGTTATTCTATAAACAGTTATACATCCTCGTGAAAGTAGTCATCGCGGTCTTCTATATATTTTGGGCGATGGAGAATGACCAACCTTTCTTGATGATCGGGTATACACCTCCCGGATGAATCTAGCAGCTTGAACAACCAACTGGGGTACTGGGAGTCATCCAGTGCGATCGGGTCTTCGCCTGTCGAGTAAAAGTTGCATCCTTTCAGCGCTATATAAGGTAGTAAAGTTGTGAGTTTGTATGTGTGGTACTGTTTTGGGTGTCTTGAGTTTGTGCAGTTTCTTGTGTGTTGGTTGCTTTATAGCGTGCACGTTTGACGCTAAATGGGGGTCGGGAGCACCTGGCGACGAAAGACAACTGTCGAAATGGTAGGAATATTTCTATGATTTTGGTATAAAACGAAAAAACAGATCGGTTCTTTACTACTCATCAGCAGTGAGGCTAGCGACTCCTGGTTCCGGACTTTGCGTACGCATGACGAAATTTAAAAATGCGAGCGTGTCTATTTCCTGAAAGCAGACACACGAAGTGTTTTTACAATTAGCCTCACATGAGAAGAGCTTCGTTTTAAGTTACATTCGTCACATTCTGCGGTTGTTTCAAAAGTTAATAACGAATTTGTATGATTGCTGAAAAACGCAAAATACAGTAAAAAATAAAAAGTGGCTGTTTATTCCTTAAAGAAACCAATTAGCTTAGTGGTAAGTCAGTAAAACTAATAACTACAACAACCACGTCCTTACATTATCGTTAGGATTAATATCGTAACTTCCCTCTCTAACATACGAGAAAGAAAGTTATCGAGTTATTTTGAGAGGCTCCAATTTCTTGGACCAAGAGCTTTATTTTAATGTTTCCTGTGGTGGTGGGTATGCTCGTTTATATAGTTACTTTTATTTGTAGGTCTTCAGTGCTTCCCAGTTATTTCGGTCAATTCTGGGCCAATTTTCCCCAGTTATATTGAACATTAAGAAGTATTAAATAAAACGATGCATATTTTTAAATCAAGTATTTTACATATTTCAGAGGTTTTATAGTGCATCCGTAATGCGATTTTGTAATAAATACGTAAAAACTCTCTCTTGCCCGGGTTATTTTAAATAGAAATTATTACGCTGTCTTTGATGAATACTTTTGCTTAAAATAGTTAAAAACTCAATTGATTTAGTGTGATCTGTAGCGTGCCGAAAAAGGTGCACTACTATTGCTAGTTTGTGTGCTCAGCTCAATGCAAAAATTTGTTGTGTTTGAGCCTAAAGTTATACTCCACTATTGAGTCAAAAGCACATTCGCGAAAAGCCAAACGACTCAATTGTACATGACAAGTGATCTGTGCACTACAAACTGGTCAAAACTGGACAGATTTGTTCAGTGAGTTCTTTCTCTTTCTCTACAAATGAAATGTAGCTCTCAGTCGCTCTTAAATGCACTCACCTGGTAACTTAAGGCGGTGGTTACCATGGAATCAAGAACGATTGAAAAGGATTTCTAAAAAGCAGTCACACGAATAGGCTAGAGAAAGCACGACGATCTACATCATTATCCTGCAATACAAAAGAGCTGTTGTCTAAACCACGCATTACAAAGATGCCAACCACGATAGCTGGAATACCCCCGCCAGGAAGTGGCGACGAAGGTTCGGCAATTGAGACATCGTTCGTATCAACACTTGGGTTAGGATGACGTTTATTGCTTAAATACGAATGAAAGATTTGTCCAATTGAGGACCATACTGAATCATGTGGTTATCATAGAGAGCGACCCCGAGCGCATGTTTGAGGTCGAAGAGAGTGAGAATTTGGGATCGCAACTCAACCAACATTTCATATATCTCTTCAGTGGGAGGCGGATACGTATCTAGCGGGCATAGATCAATGCGGTAGACGAACAATTACCCAATCCAAGATCGATGCACACTTGTTCAAGCATTTTGATCCGTTTCATGCCGATATTGTGTGTAACAATCATCTACAACAGCTCATAAACATACGCTCACAAACAAACAAAGACTTTTTGACTGCGTATATGAACACCAGAATTTTTGAAAGGCTCAATTATTCGGGTTCTACTCCCAACCCCAGAAGTTTTTTGACTGCTGGTAGTGGTGGTGGTGGTGTTGGTCACGGTCGAAGTGGATTTGGATGGCGGTGGTTGATTGGGTGTCGCTGCACTTTTCACCTTTTTCCTACAACCCCGCGCCATCACAATGCGTCCAATAACCCAACATACTTTCTACTTGAAGAACTATTTGACATACGTTTCCTGCTAGTGCCAGAGAGAGATGAGCGCGGATTGAAGTTATCCGCGTTGTGTTGATCATCGTTACATCCATCGTCAGTGGTGCCTTTGGCAATGGTGGACTTGCTGGTGGAAGCTTTGTTTTGTTTGGCGACGGCGTTGTTTCGTTCTAAGTGGGTTATTGATTGCTGGACGACACAACAACAATGAAACTCACCCATAGCTCTGTTTCGAATGAATTCGTCGGCCAAAACCAACAACTCATTAGTGTCAACTCTGACTTTGTCCATTTCCTTGTGTTTGGATTGAATTCGCTTGAGTTCATTGACTAGGTAGGCTTCTTCGGCAATCTACTCAAACACATTGTCACATAAACTAACACCAAGTGACCTCGTCGACGGTTCTCGAATAGTACTGTTGGAGTAGGCGTTTACGCTGGGTTTCATGGTTGAGGTCGTAAGCAGGGGGGAATTTATCCTGGGATAACAATTTCACCTTCTAACGCAACAATTCAACGTCAGCGCTACGTCATTAACCCATGGAAACGCACTTGTTGGAGGATTCTATCTACGGCGTAGAATCGGTGCTTCAGTTGCTCGATCGTTCTTGTCTACACACACTGCAACACGACCAACGTTACACGTATACTTGGAATTTTCCTTCGTGGGCGATTGCCGCATTATAACGATCATGAACTACGTAGAACTTGAGTTCGTAGTGTCTACCACAGAAAAATTATTGAATTGCGATAAACACTGAATCGCAACAACATGAAACGTACATTTGTATTTAAATATCAGTGGTACTTAACGAACGCATCAAAAATGTAAATTACCTGCACTTTTCAAATAATAATCGAGTTTCCTCAAATGACCAATCTTGAGCACTTAAATTCATCTTCTAAAAGTTGATATATATATATATATAAATTAATTTGGTGCTTAGCAAAAGTAATCACCTCGTATTGTTCTTGGTCAAAGTCCATAATCTCCACATGCTAACGCCAATTAACCGCCGAACTGAAAGCTCACCAACTACCTTATCCAACTTGGCGAACGGGTACACATGGTCGCTCAACTTGCTTTGTGGGAGCCAGTGGTTGAGAATTGGCTTATTTTGCGACGACGTGAGGTATATCGGAGCATGGACCCATTTGCGTGCCGACTTATTCAAAAACGCCGGTCGTTTTATTGTTTCACTGATCGCGTCCTCCTTTTTGGGTTCTTTGGGGTTGGTGAGCATCGCTTCCGTCGTCGGCCAAGCTCTGGAGTGAAGAGCGTGCGCATATTCACTTGCATGCTTTGTTCATTTTTAAAACAGTTGCGCCTTCTTATTCTATTTGAATTTTGCTGTTGAGCAGGGCTGGTGTGTATTTGTTGAATTTTTACTGAATAAAATCGTAACTTTGTCAACGCGTGCGCACCGGGCTCAACTGACAAAATGGAGCACAACGCTGCCAATTTGAAAAATTTGTTCTCCACGGACAGCACCGTATTCAGTTATACCATAGAGCGACTATTGGATTGTATGCGGGTTTAGTTTCGTTTCATCCATGACAACGACAATTCGGTCGCCAACAACCAGCCCAAACTGCCATTGCAACTAAACCTCAGCACAGACGAGCTCAATAGACTACTAGGATTGAATTATATTGAAGTGGGGGTGGATGCTAGTGGTGGGAAGCCTCATTTGTTTCCGTTGGTATCGTGCGACATTGACGAGTGCAGTGTAGCTCGGATGAAGTATGGTCAGAAGAGTAATTGAATGTGAAATTGATTTCGTTGAAATCAACTAAATTTCTTAGAC
Organism: Merluccius productus; assembly: GCA_027122695.1. Lineage (NCBI taxonomy): Eukaryota > Metazoa > Chordata > Actinopteri > Gadiformes > Merlucciidae > Merluccius > Merluccius productus. Next base: position 4,407 of record JAOPJI010071903.1, on the reverse strand, counting down.
TCCAACGGCAACCTGAAAAAACTACTTGAAGGAAAGTACGCCGAATGCGAGCTAACCGACGAGGAACACCTTGAGCAGTACCAGCAGCAATTCTTCAAAGTGACTTTGAATTGCAGTCTTCTAAGTTATGATTGTAGGCGAAAGCGGAGATACTGAAGCAGGCGAGGAAGAATGCGAAGAAAATTGATAACACGAAAAAGCAGCGGAAGCGCCCAATGGCGAATGACCACTAGTGGATTTTGTATAATATATATATATATGTGTGTAAGTTATTGTTCCATAGGTGGAGTGGTGTTGTTTGTTTTTCATAAAATTGTGCGCTGAGTTTTGTTTAAATTCAGATAAAAGTTTCTTTCGGGTCCTTGTGGTTTTTCCAGCAAATTTAGAGGCATAAGCCATTTTAAAATTTCGCAACCAAAACTTTGCTCACTCAATAATTGTTTGTACTTATTTTGCAAATTAGTGTTGTGTTTTCTAGAAATTTTGGCGTTAAAAGTAATAAATAGCTGGCGCACGCACATGTTGCCGTGTTTTGGGGTATTTTGGCTAGACTCGAAATTTGCGACGACTTGATCATAAAATTATTTTAATATGACCTAAAATACGAGCTTTTAACTGGTGCAATAATCAGGGTGCTGGATAATCCTATGGACAAAATTAATCACAGTCCCCATTTGTGCTGGTATTCAATTAGTTGGGACCCATCGCTAGACTGCATGAGACCAAAATAATTAATTAAGGGAGTCTCTGCAGTGTAAACTTTAAAACTTTTCTAGAAACAGATGCAAGCGAGATTAAAAATGGAGTCGACGCAAGCGCACATGCCACATAGGATTAGGTTTGTCTGTGAGAATACGCAGTGCCCTAATCAATCGATGTCATGTGGCATCGTTTGGGTCGAAAGGATGAAGTATTCCAATAACGTGCAATGGCCATTTGACAAATTAGCGAATGCCCGGAATAAGAAGTATCGTTTCACGACTCCCGATGGAAAACTCTCGTTCGATCATGAAAAAGTTGTGTGAGATGGGTGGTAATATGGTGTGTGGAATGAAGTATAAATTAAGCTGATATTAGGATTATAATAAGCATCTTTTTGAATCAGTCCCTGCGCATACTGATAATTTGCGCGCGAAAACACAATCCGTGATATAAGAAGAATAAATCAGACGAAATAGGTCTGCACTGAGAACATAAGGATGCGCACATTATTTGTTATGATGAGTCATTATGTGCTGACTGCAGATGCTCGAACGACGTTCCTAATCTCTCACTTAATAAAGTGGCAATCTCAAATGAATTGAAGTTTTTTGTGAGAAACTTAGCAGTACTGGTAAAAATACTGACAGTGACGTCGCACATGTCAGCTTTAGTTTACCGTGTACCAGCGTTGCATGGGACAATCACAGAACTAACAAATTTAGCACTAAATCTCCGCTGTAGTCGTTAAAGTGCGCCATTAGAAAGTGTGTGAGTGAAGTTATTCGCGTCGAATACTTAAATTAGACGCGATGGATTATCAAGATTTAGTCTTTATCACAACTCCCCGTCCGCCACTTATTCTCTTGGAATATCCACATAATACAGATATTTATCACAACATAGTGACATCACACTGACCTGTTGACAAACAATAAAGGCAGAGGCATAAATAACAAACGGATTAAAAATTTAGATTGAGTCACATAAAAAGTATAATCTGTTGGTATAAATCTGAGTGACGGTGGTTGTCAGAGTGAGTTCGGTAGAAGTGCGAAATAGTTGCTCCTACCTTAATAGTGTAAGTATAGTTGTTATTGTTGTGGGTGCACTGAACGCATCATTTATAGTCTGATTTAAAGATTGCTAGAAGATATACGATTGGACATTTTGATCATCATCATCATCATCAATAGCGAAAGTTCACAATGGATAATGTAAGCACAGTACAAATCATTCAGAAGGAGTATTGGTGGCTTTCAAATTCAACAACAACAGCCTATGATTGTTCCTCTCCCTTCTCCCTCCCTGCCCACTTTCAAGACCCATACGTGGTGCTAAGCATCATATTTGCCATAATGTCGCTGATTATTATTTTTATTGGTACACCCAAGCCAACTTGTCTCTTTGATTGATACATGCAAATTTAGGTATTCGTTTCTATTTGGTTTGCTCGAGCCTCATACATGCAATGATCGTTGCACTGATAACGTCAGTGTGTGTGTACTACCAGTTGACTGGCTTGAGTTGGATCTATCAAGTGTTGATAGTAGTAGCTTGTGCGTTGACGGCCACCACATTGGTTTCCATTGTGAGAACGGTGTCCAAAGTTTTTATATCACTTTATTTCGGGGCGATTCTCGGCGTAATGCTTTCTGTTTTGATACGCTATTTCACCAAGATGCCGCATGTATATATTGTCTGAATAATGCGGGAAATTTTAAGTTGTCCTAGTTGTGTTTGCCAGGAATTATCGTTGGAGTGTGTGCCGTGATATTTGCTGTACCATGTGTGGTTATGCAAGAGACTTTCTTTGGACTGCCAGTTGCTGGGGTGGCATCTACCATAGTGGTGATGGTGCTCGACTTTGTCTTTGGTAAACAAGCCATAATTCGTGTTGTATTGATCACCTTGACGTCTCTAATCGACCTAAGCGTCGTTCCATGCTGGCAACATTGGGTGTTGGCCTCTGTGTGGATCCCACTCACACTGGTAGGTACCTTTGTACAGTACGTGCTGAAAAGTCGAAACCTCAAGATTGCGTTTGACGAAGACTAATGGTCACCGCATTAACCCAACACACAGGTGTACCTATTTCTATAGTGTTATCTTTATGCAGTTGATATCGTTGTATATTTTATGGCAATCGATTTTTTTGCAATCAAACAGTAATGCGTTTGAACTGAAACAAGAACAATTAATGCTGGTTATAAGTTTGATTTCTCATAACAATAACTAGGTGTTAATCAAACGACTCCAATCTATGCAAAAGTAACACTTACTTAATCGTACAATAGTTTACTTGATTGATGCGATTGTGGTCACCGTTCTGTTGTCGCTGGTACCATCTTTTATTCTTTGTTTAAACAGAAAAATGAACTGGATTATTCTAGTGAACACAGCAGAAGCTCAAGCGATTCCGATTGGGACTTGTTAGTGACCCGTGCAACAAAGTATGTACAACTATTGTAATGTGCACTAGCGACCATTGTAAATGTCGTTTTTGAAGGTCTGATATGCGTAAAAGTAACAACGAACCATTCGAAAATGAATCCTTCAATGGGGACACTTTAAACAGAGGCCCTCAAACGCTTTCATCGTTCGATGAAGAAATTCGGGAGTCTACCGATAAAACAAATCGGCTCTCGATACCAACAAAATACTTACCCCCAAATAACACATATACATTGATTCAACTCCAGCACCAACCTCCGGGAGACGCGGCAAGTTCGGCTAAGAGAGGGGAGTGCGAATTGCAACAAATATCATACAAGTGTGCTTGCGAACTGCTCATATGCAACCCAAACCAATATTTAAAACCTTGTCAATGTTCTCAAAAAGGCGCGGTAAACTATAAGGATTTGGCTGGCAGCTGGGTGGCCCCCGAAACCATTCAAAGTTGTGCCATGAGAGAGCAGCTGTGTTCAAAACTACTGCCCAAAGATCCAGTCAATACTCCACCTACACCCCCTCCTTCGCCTCAGAATGAAATGTGCAATGAGGATGTCATTATTATTGCTATGTTTGCCGTTTCAATTTTTTATATATTGGTCATTTAGAATCTAGAGGATAGAATTACTAATGTCAATTTTCTTTCGGTGGATTTGAAAAGGTTGGCGTTCACTTCCAATAATTTGAATGAAAAATGACGCCATTCATTCGAATAAATCCATATTATAACTTTGTGAATTTTCTAATGTCTGCTGTTATTACTACTGCACTAGTTTGGGGCGTTTTATTCGCTCGTTCAATGTATTTCACCAAAATTTAAATTCATATTGTCTTATCAATTAAAAAATAATGTTTTGAATTTTTAAACTCATTTAATTTGTTCATAGTTGCCAATCAAAGTTATTCAACTTTAGTTTTGATCCTTATTGTCTTTGTTGTTTGTGAATCAACTCGTATGTTCGCATTAGCAATAACTGGTATCAGTATTAATTTGTATTCATATGCAATGAATGATTGTCTCAGTTAGTTGAGAAATATAATTAACTAGCGCGAAATCACTGGCGCTGCCCAGTTGCAATTAAATTAATTTTTCAATTAGTCGGTTGATTTTAAAAATGAAAGTAGAAACTTATTCAATGGCTCATAAATATATTCAAAACGTTTCAAAACTTCAACTATTAAACCTGAAAAACATAATACACAACGAACAATTCATTAAAACAGTTTAAATATAGAAATTAAGTTAAAACGCATAAT
>JAOPJI010071851.1:0-10442 GCA_027122695.1 Merluccius productus | reverse complement strand
TGTGTGTGTGTGTGTGTCTGTGTGTGTGTGTGCGCGCGTGCACAGTGACCATGAGTGTATCACGTCATAAGCCAACATGTAAGAGAGAAACACATACACACACACACACACACACACACACACATACACACACACACACACACACTCACATTTATTTAAGGTGCTTCGATAAAGAAAGTATTAACAAAATGGTAATGGAGCCATGCGATAAATAAATAAGAGATATTACAGCTAAAGTAACTAACCGTGAGAACTTTATTGGCAGAAGTGGAAATGAGCTACCTGGCTCCATAGAGTCCAATAATAATAATAATAATAATAATAATAATAATAATAATAATACAGATACTAAACATATCATATGGTATCACTTTTTCTGGATTATTTTCACAGTGACAGTAAGTAAATATGCCAGTGTTAAATATACGCTCACTGTTATGGTGTTTGTTTCTTTCTCACAATTACTGTAATGAAAAAATTGAAAATGTGAAAAAAAAAAAAAAAATTCTTGTTGGTCATCTATATCAGAAGAAAGCAACTAAAAAGTTGAAACAAGACCAACCTATACTTATGTTGGTCTTGTTATACATTACAAAAATAAAATATCTTGTACCAGCCTGCATACATGTCGCAGTTAGGTGGTGATGAAGTGTAAATTATAAATCGTTAGTGATAAGGATGATAATAATCAGCCACAACACTGAAATATATTATTATATAAATATATTCTAATTAATAAGTCTATTACTCTGATGTTATCTGTTTTAGGTATTTAAAAACGACATATGTACATGTAATTTATGTGTTTCTTGTATACTGAACATTTGGTTGTTTCTTGTATACTGAAAGTGGCGATCAAACATAGCGAAGAGGTTTTGCTTGCTATAAAAGGAATTGTATTTTTGTTGTCGTGACACTTGCAGTGGTCTTGCTGCCCAATACTGAGAAAACAAAAAAACATTGAGGAACAATGAACACAGCATGAACGGTGTGGTCTGATTAGAGAAGTAGACGAACACACGATGACGATACAAAACCGTACTTTACGATAAAGTAATGCCAACTAATTTCCCACCGTACATTTAATATTGCGCAATACTGTGCACAAAAAACCAACCCAGACAGATATAAAAACAGGGTGGTGCCTCTCAATCTGTCACACGATCGTCTCAGGCGACTGCAAGGTAAGACACAAAGATCATCCTTGAGTTATTCTGCTAATGTGTATAGCACAACACTCTCATTCAATTCACTGAACAAGAAAGAGAAAGTAATTGATTAGCACTGACTATTTAACACTGCTTTGTTGTGTGTTCTCTCCATTTTAGGATGAAGTGTGCGGTGGTCTTCATGGTGGTTCTGCTGGTGGTTCTCTTAGCCGAACCAGGTTTGAGCAGAAGGAGAAGGTTTAAATCCAGAAGTAGTAGTCGTGGTTTATCGTCAGGTATGTGAGACACATGCACACAAACATACAATAATAATGAAAACAATTAAGTTGTTATGAAAATATATTATTGCAAAAGCAAAAACCATTTCAAGGAATTTTAAATATGCCTTAAAATATGTGATATATGATGATCAGCTAAATTAAGAACACAACTGACAGGATTTATAAATCAGTTTAAAGGCTAATAAACAGTTTTGTCCTCAATGTTTTGGTTCAATTTAGGTTCAAGATACAGGAGGTAAGAACTTCCAAACTTATTAGTTCACAATTGACAAACTGAGTCGATAAAACGAGATTAGATGTGCTTTACATCAGTTTAAATGTACATCTCTTACTTCTTTAGTCTACGCAATTGGGGAGGCCAGAAACGACGATCTTCCTCAGGCTATGGAGGGTAAGTACTTCAAAATGTCCCATCATGACTTCATTATTAAATAAGAATTACAAAAATACAACATACATAAATGCTAAGAGACTGATATTTCACGGACGATGTTGCTTCATCATGAATTAAAACCTCCCTAATATAAATCTTTCTTTTTGTTCCAGGAATTGGGTGACAAGAAAATGGTGGAAAGGTGGGCAAAACCCAAATAACACATGTGAAATGTTATATTTAATGATGAGGAGGTACATCACAATAAGTAGCATTCCTCTGCTATAACCCACTTTCTAACATCTGGTTTCTTGTCAATTCAGATACAAAGAAAAGAAATAAGAAGAATAAAAGGATGAGAAAAACGTAAGAACATAAAACAGCACTTCCCACAACCCAATGAATCCATTAAATACATTCAAATTCAATTGATTTGATCTGAATTTAAATCTACAATTCTTTCAATTGCTTTGAATGGTCAGGTCCTACGCCAACGACCGTTACTCACCGAGACCCAAACCTCCGAGAAGAGCACAAATTGACTTCCCAATAACTAAGGTTGAAGCAACAGTTACGGGACAAAATGACGACAACCAGGGCTCCGGGGACTCCTCTGCCAACTCCACTCCTCTGCCAACTTCAGCCAGTCCAGTTCTTCTGGACTGACTGAAGTAGCCGCTGTGTCACCTGAGCTGCAGGGAATGCAGTTGTGCACCTCTCCCCAACCTGCTAGGCATCTATTGTTCAATCAAATAACTAGAAAATATAGAAAAAAAAAAAGAAAAAAAAAATACTATAATAAAAATACTATAATAATTATAATAAAGTGCCATGTTGTCATAGATTTATAGCATTTTTTTTAAAGCATTTTGATCTTTTTGCTTCGTTGCGCTTGATAATAAAACTGTACTACGAAAATGTCAGACTGTCTCTTTGTTATAATTGTTTTATTATTACATATTATTTTATTTTATTCTATTACATTACATTTACTACAGGGTATTAATTACACTATGTGAATTACACATAGTGTAATACCCTGTCTATGATCTTGCTAATAGCTAATACCGTTCTTGTTTTTCATTTATATTAGATAAACACATACAAAAACATATAGAAATACGTACGAGGTTACTCAAATGAATCTGCTTCGTGGTAATGTATTTTCTATATTGTATTAAGGGTTTTTTGTAGACTATATTTACTGGACTATCCAATAGATGCTCCTCCTCCTTGGATGAAAAGTCTGGATCATTAAGACAATATGAATAATTGAAGAACCAAGAATAGGGACACAATATGTCTAATACTTTTATGTTGCACTAGCAAAGCATCAAAAGTGAACTAAAGATTTGACTAGAATCTCACTAGAAGGTGCACGTATCCTGCACCCTGTGCATTGCAATGACGGGTTCAAATTGATAGACGAAACAACAAGGAGGAACAATGAACACAGCATGCATGGTGTGGGCAGATTAGAGAAGAAGAGGAACACACGATCAAGATACGGAGGAGTCGCTAACGTAACCCAACTTGATAAAGTAATGCCACCTCAGTTCCCGCTGTACAATGAATATTACAATATTACGCAAGAAAGCAAACTCAGATGAGCGCCCACCCGTCAGGAAAGCTAATACAAACCAGGCCTTCCCGTGCATCTCTTGACCTTACCCTATTCTACATTTGCCTCTCAATCGTCAGCACGGTAAGAGGCGAACACAATTATTAGCATACTAATGTAACCAAGAGCAGTGCTTATTATGTATAAACTGTAGTTTTATTTATTCAGAATGAAGTATGTCGTTGTGGTCTTTGCTGTGATAACACTTCTGGTGCTCGCAGCTGAACCTGGGGAATGTGGCTTCATAAAGTATAATACTAGACAGGGAATGAAAGGTGAGACACACACAAACACACACACACACACACTCACACACAGATGAATAATGTTGAAGTCTTCTAGAACTTTTTAAGATCTTTTGATTAACAATGTTGATTGATTGCTGCTCATTTTCAGATACAAAGTGTAAACTAGCCTTCAGGATGTTGAAGAAGAAGAAGTAAGAACAGCAAATGTTAATTTGCCACAACACCACACCACCGAAATGCTAAAATATCCTGAGCATACATTTGTAACATCTGATTCGTTCTATTATTTCTTTAGCTAAAAATACCTCCGGCTTCCAAGGATGCAACACAAAAAGCGACAACTGAAGACGTCCAGCAGCCCTGACACGGAGGGACAGGGATTCACATGTGCCCCGTTTTCTCACCGGCTTTACCCTTCAATAATACAAAAGATTGAATCTAATCAAGTATAAAATACGATAAGAATACAAATAAAAATACAATTGGCAGCACATTCCCCCTCAAATGACATTCTTTTCCCTTGCAATAAATGCTATATAAAGTATAAAGCATTACAAAAATGTGTTTTTTTTCTGCATTACTCCATCACCATGTCTTTCCAGTGTTCTCTGTTTTTTTTTATTTATTACAAAGCAGAAGTTAATGCAAGGAGGTCACCCAGTAAACGGCCCTCTGCTTTCTGACACACAAACACAACATACACACACACACACACACACACACACACACACACACACACACACACACACACACAGGTGATCTAATCTTTTCATGATCCTCCTAAGATCTGTAGTATCGTATAGTTAGGCATTAAACTAGATTCTGACTGATTTGCTGGTCCTAATGTCAATACTGTTAAAGGATAGATTGATCACGCTGGTGTTGACATTCCTCCTATTATCCCTCATCGCTCCAATTAACGATCAGGTCAAGATCAGACGCTTCGTCCCTTCATTGGCGTCTCTAAGCTAGCTTGAGATGCGGAGAGATCCTCACGTCACGATGGCACGAGTAATTCGGGATCAGTGGTTACATCCTGGGCTCATCCAACACTTGTTACTCTTGTCAACACTTGTCACCGCTACTTACTCTTCACTTAGCGGACGCTTTCGAACTTACAGTGAATTCAGACACATGCCATTAATATGCAGGTATGGTGAGTTAGGTAGGGGGGCATTTAGCTCAAGGATGCCTACTGGTAAGCCTGCGGATATTGGGGGGTTCGAACTCCCAGCAACCATTTGGTTGGTAGTCACCATGACCAACCTAATTGTCTAAATCTTTTCCACCAAATCATAGCAAAAGTAATAGCATTCAAGCTTAGGAATGTATCTGTAAAAACAGGGAAGTACCTCTCTTTATGTCGGGCACAAAATAATCCCAACATCGTGAAATTCTCCCAAAAACATGCCTCAAAATTTACGGAAAGTCATGAAGCCTTTACATGTAATTGTTGTAAATGCTGTGGTTACTAATTGATGTTTGTTTATATATTATCTCCATATTATCTATGTATTATCTTCATTATCTCCAAGTTAAGTGTTGTAATCAATAGAAAATAAATATCCTTGAACTCCAACTTCGCCATTGAGTCCTTGAAAAGGTCTCCACAAATATTATGCTATGCTGTTATGCTAATGTAAACGGGAAGAGGAACTGTGCAAACTACGTACACATCTAGAGACAGCATGTTCTACCGATTGTATCACAACATTCAATGTCAAACTTTTTCAGGCACTAAAACTAAACACAAAGTTGTGTGCGTGTGCGTGTGTTAGTGTGTGTGTGGGTCTGTGATGTGCTGCATTTGAGTGAGGTGCCCTTTTCTGCTATTTGCTCTTCATCTTTTTTTGTGGTACCGCAGAACGTTGTCTTAAATCTCAATACGAAGGTGTTAAAAAGGAAGACAAGGTGACAGACATAGGGACAAGAAAGACAGGCACAATAATAATATAACATCCAACCCAGACAAGGGTCTGGTCCGGTCTTCTGAGAGGGTTAAATAGCCATGTCTTTGCTCTGTGCCAGGAGGGCATTGTGGGTGTGTTACACTGCATACCAAAAAGAACAACACAATTGTTGTTGTTGATACTTCGGTTAATATGTGCACTTGATTGACGCATTTGTCCAAAAACTATCAGAAGTTCGGAGTCCATCCACCACAGTCTCGAAAAATCCTGCGGGAAACACGGTTTTCACTGATAATTAACATAAACTGGCTCCTGTGGGGGAAAAAAAACAAACCCTACATATTTCAAGTTTAAAATAATTAAAGCGACAAACCACCTGTTGACAAAGAGCAGTGTGACCCAACCCAGCCAGTGATTGTATCAGTTCACTAAAACATCAGTCATCCTTTACTTCATGCCATGTAAACAAGCCAGATGAGTTGACACAATTTAATGATCTGATGGTGATAGGACAGAACAGTAAACTATTAAACTATAAAGCATTGTGGATATAGGGCTGGCCTGCCAAAAACAGATCACACCTTTTAGGAAAGATCCCGATTGTCTATTGTTAGATACACTTGAAGGACTTATACACTACACCTAAAACATAAAATACACTTTATATTGACGAAGTGAATGCCGCACACATAGGATAACAACGATGATGATGCAGCAGGATGGTGGTTTGGAGATAAGACAGTACCAGGTTTGCATAGTCACGGAGACACCATGTTGTAAACCCCTGTGACAATGCATAGACACCTCATGTGCATCAAACCACACAATAAGGGAACAACAAACCGAGCAATTTCCATCCACCCCACAAGGCATGCCAATATAAGGGTGCCTGGGCGGTGATCTTCTCTATCTCTTCCAGTCAAGAGTTTCCAGCTTCCAGCTTCAAATCGCAGCTCAACTTGTAATCGGAAAAAGGTAAAACCATTTTTCTCTTCTCTTCTTTTTCTTTTAGACAACATTTACCATTTTACTTTCAGGTAAACATGTTAAATAACAGCGATTTGTACTTTGCATGATGACGTTTCACATAACAAGGGACCTGATCGAGTGACTGGTTGTGGGTTTTTAGGATGCAGTACATTCTACTGTTGGCTGTCATGCTGATTCTGGCCATGATGGTTCAGCCAGCCGACAGCTTTTACCATCACCTTGCAGCATTGGCCCACCATATAGGTACAACAACTGTTCATTGTTGATTGTTGATTGAAAGTGTTTTACTTTAAACTGTCATTCAAATATTTTAAAATGTATTTCCTTTTTATTTCAGGTTATGGCCATGGGTAAGGTCAACGTTCAAAACTAATTATGATACACAATATGGGTTGTGGTGATGCTTCAGTCATACTACTTCTGCTCAACTCAAGTTCATTTTATTTGTATAGCCCTTAATCACACTTACAGATGTTTCCGCTCTGGCAGCTAAAAATACACAATTCTAAAAGTTAACAACACACACACACACACACACACACACACACACACACACTAATGTCAACACTATTGCTACATGTGAATCTCTCTTCTCTACCCCAACAGATGGGGGGATGTCGAGGATGTTGTTGAGGTGGAATAGTCCTCCAGCAGCAGCAGCAGCGGCAAAGACTCTTTCAAACAGAAGCCGAACAGAGCCATTGTTGCACCTGCTAGCACTTAATTAGCATGCTAACCTGGCAGTTAGCATGTTGCAAATTCATACCCTCTCACATGTTGGTGATCAATAAATTGTCATTCAAAATGTAGCCTACAATGTTCTTGTGTGTTATTACTGGAGAAACCAGTGGTGGGGGGGGTGACCCCCCTAGAGGGTTCGGAGTCCACCCAACTCAGTCTCAAAAACTCTTGTGAGAGAAACACAGTTTTCACTTCTGATAATATAAACAACAACAACTGGCTCCTGTGGAAAACAAACCTACATAGTTCAGGTTTAAAGACCGTGTAAAGCTAATTCTGAGATTTGTTTCTAAACACATTAGCCACATTAGAAAGTCATTGCTGAAAACATGTGAAAAGACTGTATAACCATTTAATGTTGAATTGTGGAGTTAGACCGTTTTTCTATTTTTCACCATTTTCGCATTCAGGATTTTATGGGCGGGGCCTAAGGGTACATGATGACATAACGTGCTACCCCTTAGCATTGCCCCGCCCCCAACAACCAGAGCACAGCTGCATCACTGCTTGTCACGCTCAATCACGAGTTTGACAGTATTTAGTTCATTATTTGACAGTTGAGAGAGGCTCCGCCCCCCCGTGTACAAATGGGCATTTAGCGCCTTCAGTGGACACGCCCGCAGCGTCTCAGAGCTGAGAATAATGCTTATATTTCAATTTTTTTTATCCTAATTCTATGTACTTGGCGACTTTTTTAATCATTCAAATTAGGCTGGGTGGTTAATAACACAATTTTCTATAGTGTGACAAACTCTAAACACATATTTACTTTTGGTTTACACAGACTTTAAGTAAGTAAGTAGAATGTATAAAATGTGTGATGTGTTTCTTGAATCATTATGTGGCTTTGCCCAGAACACAACCACAACAAACTAACACATAATGTATTATAATTATACAAAATAAAATGTAGAATAACTGTCTATTATGTACACATTAGTTGCATATTTGTACTTATTGTATTTGATATGCTAATTTATAGACTAATTAATGACATGGGATTGATGCCTGTAGCATCAAAAGTTAAGACTGCAGCATTTTACAGGGGAAATCAAATAAGATCTGAGTCTCTCTGTAACAGGAGCGCATCAGAAGCTACTGTCATCCCCTGAAACATTCATAATGTCACATGGTCCAGCAGAGACCCCATGTTGAGTGAGTCACAGCAACTTACTGCTACAGTAAAGAAAGGTACCATTTCAATGCAGTTTTACATTTTCAGAAATTCTAGTAACAAAAAGAAAGTGGATAGCATTCTCACACTCAAGAGCTACATGGGTGTCATGTTAATAGTATGTGTATATATGTATATCTATATTCATATTACATTATTATTTTTCCATCTATCAATGGTCCATTTTCATGGACCGCTGACCATTCCATTTCTTCATGCAGAACTCAAACCATAAGGCAGGGATAAAGATGCGTTTTGTATTTTCTGTTATAGAAAGAAAAAGGTTAAGCGTAATTAACCTGTGCCTTCACATATTTCACGGCTCAATAGAGACAAACACAAAAGGTTTTTCCAAATGCGAATATGATTTATTATATTGTATTGAATCCATTAGATTTAAGGCATTGTTTAAACTGTACGTTACATTACGAGCTATAAAGAGTAAAGTGACCTTGGGCATAATGTATCAAAACACCCGCGATGCTTATTTTGTGTTGCCTAGCAACAGAGGCAGCAACTGATTTAGTGTATAAAAAGTCACACGTAGGCAATTTAATGGCTTTCAAGATGTGAGCGAACCAAATTAATTCTGTTTTGTGCTCAAAATGCACATTAACAGGCCTTCACTTTGTCCAGTCCAACTAAATGGGGACTAACAACTTCTGACATCACTCTGAATTCATTTTAGTATGCAGGATTCAGGGATACAAATAGTCTTTTGTTTGTTAGATGGGATTTTTGTAGATGTAGAAGTGAGTGAATGATTAAGTGAGTGAGTGAGTGATAGTGTATGATTGAGTGAGACAATCAAAACAGAAACTTTAATAAGTTAATAATAATGGGTCTGTTCCTTTTAGGAGTAGACTAACTTGTTAATATATCGACCATGTGCTGTGGTAGCGTTATGAGCGACACCTGTGTTTGTCTTACGATGACGCCTCTGTGAAAACAGTCTATTGTTGACTTAAATATCAGTCATTAACAATCTGAGTTCACTTGACTACATCACATAGTTATAACGTAATTGCAAATTAAATGTTATGTTATTTCATGCGTCATTCACAGCTCGCTTCCACCCTTTGTTTTGGTCTTAATTTGCTCCTCTTCAGTATCCTTAATATTGAATCGGTGACATCACCCTCTTGCTCCCTATTGGTTGAGGTGCGTGTCGGCCGGACGGGTATGGCCAATGGCACACTCCTCCACAGTAAACACTGAGGAGGAGTGTGCGTGTGTGTGTGTGTGTGTGTGTGTGTGTGTGTGTGTGTGTGTGTGTGTGTGTGTGTGTGTGAGGGGAGCGCGGCAGAGACGAGGCAGTAGCCATGGTGACAGGGGATGCTGAGCACCGCCACGTCCTTCTGTAGGCAGATTCTCAATGAGCTTCATGACATCACTCTCCCGGAGACTGTGGCAAAACAACATCATCTCCGGGGACCGTCTGTGTGCTGCAGGGCCATAGTTCTCCCTTTCTCCATCTCTCCCATTTCTCCCCTGTGCTTCTGCACGGCCGCTCTGCTGTGGCATACACCATGAACACAGCTTCTTACGAAGCCTGTCCAACAGAACATGCAATCCTTGCTCCATGAGATACACGTTGGACGGGGTCAACAAACATGATGCACAAGTTGTTGTTCTGTGTTTGAAAAGGGGCTGAGATGGATTGATGGTGTCTGGTCTCTCTCCCTCCCTGTCTCTCCCTCTCTCCCTCTCTCCCTCTCTCCCTCTTTGTCTCTCTCTCTCTCTCTCTCTCTCTCTCTCTCTGTTGGAGAGTTAGTGTTTGTGTTTGTTTCCTACCAAATAACAAAACAAACACACTCTGACAATGAAACTCTACATATATTTACACATTGTCTGTCCCCTCTCTCTCTCTCTCTCTCTCTCTCTCTCTCTCTCTCTCTCTCTCTCTCTCTCTCTCTCTCTCTCACACACTCTCTC
>JAOPJI010071844.1:0-10442 GCA_027122695.1 Merluccius productus | reverse complement strand
TATCTGGAGGATGGTCTCACGAGGTTCAAATGTTCCCCCCCCCCACCCACTATATCTCTGCTTCAACTTGCAGCTCGAACCCCACGGAGAACACTTTTTTTTGGTTTGTAAAAGAAGGCAATTCTGGTTGTACAAAACAGGTCCGACTCCCATCCTAGCATGCACATCTCCGCGTGACGGGCGCCTCGGTCGCCTCGTGGCTGGCGGTGACGCTGCCGTTGGGTTCTGGGCTGTGGCGGTCTGTGCTCTGCTCCATCCTCTTCATCACCAGGCCCAGCAGCGCGCTGACCGCCTCGTCCACCTCCACGCCCGTGGCAGCGCTCGTTTCAAAGTACGGTATCCTGGAAACCCAAGAGGAGGTTAGGATGGCGTGAGAGGGGTTGGGGTTCCAACTGGTCTAGCCTCAATAATTCAATAATAATACTAATACTAATAATAATAGCAATATTTATTTACCTATGTTGCAGTTATCAGCAACGCCTTCATGTACTGCTAAAAACATGGAGTGAACAAAAAGCTGCAACAATTGGGGCTAAACTCAATGCGATAGTAAACCATTGAAACATGAACTAACATTGAAACATTAGGTAATCCATGGGATTCATTCTGAAGATTAAGGTTTGGCATATGCTCTGTGACCCTCTCAAAATGCCCTCGCCGCCCACCGGTTGAGAATCACTCCTTAGCCCGTATACATGCGTCTTCATGACATGCATCTAAAAAATATATCATGAAATCACTGGTCGCTTTGGATGAATTACTACATAATAGATACTTAGCATAGCAGTGTGTGTGCGTGTGCGTGTGCGTGTGTGTGTGTGTGTGTGTGTCTTTTGGTTTGTGTTCAGGAGTGGCTCACTGCCACCACCCGCTGCTGAACTAAAGCCAGGACAGAAGAGCACTAGCATGGGTTGCAGTGCAACTCCTCATGACGCCTCTGATAAAATGGCTCTATTGTTGAAGCGTTGAACAAACTGCCGTTTGAGAAATCAATCTATGATGTAAATGTTTGATAATATGAGTTTGCTTTCGACCACCAACCCAGCTCCAACTCCACGACATTCTGCAAGTCTCTCTCTTCCACAAACACACTGCACACAATGTAGCCTACGTGAAAGCCACATCTTTCTCTCTCTCTCTCTCTTTGTCATAAGAATGATGGAGAGAGACACACACACACACACACACACACACACACACACACACACACACACACACACGGCTCATCATCATTAGAACATCATTTGAAATAGATAGAGAATACATACTCCACTCTTGGCGAATCAATTCAGACGGACTCAAAAATCATTCGACATTCGATATAATCATGAAAGGCCGGCATCATAAAGTTAATTAAACTCATGGGTTACTGTTAGGAGAGTTGCCGGCGGCGGCGAGGGTTGGTGCTGAACCTCTTAATAATTGTGTCCTTCCACTCAATTGTGCATTTTCAGTTTAAGTCTCTCTCAAACGCTAGCTGGACCAACCGGGCCTTTCTTTTGTGGAGCATTGCGCATCTGTGGTCCCAGGAATATACGTCTCTCATTCTCTTGTCCATTTTCCTGTTGTTTCTCTGTTCGAAAATGTTGCTTGCTCAATAGTGAATTTGGAGGGGCATGGCCCGCGAATGCCCCCCCATGACGCTGACCCTGCATGGGCTTCATTCACTTAGGGGCCATCTTGGTTCCACCTTGTTTCTAAACGCTTGCCGCTATACGTGAATAAGGCTTATGATGGCGCCCAGACCCAGGACTACACTAGGCTACATCTCAATCATAGCTGTCAACATTGGGATTTAAAAAATAAGGGACATTTTCTGGCGCCCTGTCCCGGGCCGTCCCACCACCCCTACCACTGTCCACGTACACCTTACAGTAGACAAGCGTACACACTGAATCCTAAAATCACTACTTGGCCACCACTTGCTTTAAAATATCAGTGCAACAAGGATTGGGTTAACTAGTACCGAGGTACCAGAGATTTACAGGAAAAACGGGAGGGTTGGCAGCTATGACCTCAATGGCCCCTCCCACACTCACCCGTATCTTTCAGCCAGTTCTCTGGCTTGCTTCACTTGGACGTCCCTGCTGTCGTTCAGGTCCACCTTGGTCCCCACCAGTACGACGTCTGGATTGTCGCAGTAGGCGTTGGCCTGCAGCTGACCTGAAACCGAGGGAGGGCCACAGGAAGTCGATCACGCTCATCGTGCCTTCGCCATCCTGGGGAAGCCCTTAACCTTAACCCTGACCTTAACCATCTCTAATCATTCCTCAACCATCTCCAATGTAAAACCTAAACTTAACCATCTCTAATCTTAGCCCTAACCATGATCATCTCTAACCTAATACTTAAACTGAACCATCTAACCAGCTAAATTTAGCAATTTATTAATTAAGACCTTTACCTAAATGTAAACCTAAACATACTTTGCAATATAAAATGGAGACGTGCACCAACACACGCTGAATGTAATAGTCTCAACAAACAAACAGTGATTTTAAGCCATCCTAGGAAAAATAGTTTTGCTTATGGGTCTTATGTTTAACAGAGGAGAGCAACCACGTCATCTAGTGGTGGTGCTTATAGTTGCTATCACTAGCCATAAACTTCTGTCTTCCAGGAAGGACATTAGATTGGATTAAACTGTGTGGTATTGCACAAGTACAACTAAATGCATTGAACCCATCACACATCAATTGAAGCATCCTGAAGCACCAAGTGCATTTTCATTATCCTAATGTCTCAGGTAGGATGATGTATGTATAAATGTTTTATAAGGAGAATGACAGACAGTTGGCGAACAGCCACCAGACTATTGGTTACTTGTAAATTTGGATAGACGTACTCATCCAGTTCCTGACATTGAGGAAGCTCTGCTGATTGGTCAGGTCAAACATCAACAGGAAGCCCATAGCGTCTCTGAAGAAGGCTGTGGTGAGGCTTCTGAATCTAAACACAAGATAGCTTCATAAAAATCATTATAATAATGTAATAACATTTCTAATAACATAAAAAGCAACAAGGATGTAAACGTGTATTAATGTATTGATTACTACTGTAAGCAGGGAGTAAACATGTATTAATGTATTGATTATAGTAAGCAGGGTGTAAACGTGTATTAATTGATTATAGTAAGCAGGGGGTAAACATGTATTAATTGATTATAGTAAGCAGGGTGTAAACATGTATTAATTGATTTCAGTAAGCAGGGTGTAAACGTGTATTAATTGATTACAGTAAGCAGGGTGTAAACATGTATTAATTGATTACAGTAAGCAGGGTGTAAACATGTATTAATTGATTACAGTAAGCAGGGTGTAAACATGTATTCATTGATTACAGTAAGCAGGGTGTAAACATGTATTAATTGATTACAGTAAGCTGGGCGTAAACGTGGGTCGGCAGCTCACCTCTCCTGCCCAGCTGTGTCCCACAGCTGAAGGTGGACTTTGAAGTTCTTCTCTGAAGTCCCATTAGGTCCTGTTCCCATGTAGTTCTGGAGACCCCCAACACACACAGCATATCTACATCAACACACCTTCTACTTCAAAATACAATGGATACGCCACATCCAAACATAGGCAAACATATTGGTATGGAGTCCCTCCATAACACATACCAATTAGTTTTTTTAGCAGAAGCAAGAAAATAATGTAAAAATTATTTTAACAAAATCATTTGTTGTCAAATGATCTATTTCTCTAGTAAGTAGCCGTGTAACAAATGGGATAATGTACATTATCTCTTACTTATTAAGAGGGCCATACAGCCGTGTCTTGTGTGAATGCCCCGGTGATGTCACTCACCACTCTCTTCTCCCGGAAGTCGATGCCCACGGTGGTGGTGAACTTGCGGTTGAACTTGCCGTCGGTGTATCTGTAGAGGAAGGTGGTCTTGCCCACCCCCGAGTCTCCCAGCGCCAGCAGTTTGATCAGATAGTCGTAGTCACCGTCGACGGCCATTGTGCGTCCAGATACTCAACCTTTACCTGAGAAACCAAGGCAATAAGACCCGGTGTCCATTTAGTTAGTACTGCAGCACTATGGGCCCACCGCCCTGTAACTGCAACTGGTGGCCATTCACAAAACCCTCTTTGTTCTCACTGTGCTCAACGACCAGCCCAAGTCTGCTTACTTAGGGGCGCGCCATTGAGTAGACGAAAGAAGAGAAAACCAACAAAACAATGAAATCAGCAGCATAGCTGAAATTCTCAGAAATTGGGTGGGTGTGTGTGCTGTGTGTGCTGTGTGTGGGGGGGGGGTGAGCCTCTCAGCAGCTTAAATGGACCCGTCATAACTGTGCTCTCATTAGGGAGCAGATCTGAGCCCACAGAGGAGCACATGACTGGAGCTGGCGTCCACCACATGAGCAGTCAAATGCCTCGCCGGGTTTCTCCCATGGCTCCTCTGGACGACCGCCTGGTCCGTCTGGTAAGACCTCCTGGAGGTCACACGCTGCTGACCCCACTCACACCGAGCCTCCTCAGCTATGACACTTACAGGAGGGGTGTGTGTGTTTGTGTGTGTGTGTGTGTGTGTGTGTGTGTGCGTGCGACTGCATGACCAAGCATCAATAGAAGAGTGTGTCCAGTTTATTTGTGTTTACTGGGCGGGGCCAGCTAGCAGCATTCTGACTTCCTGCTCCAATTGTTTAATATTGTTTATGTTTTTTGGACGGATAGCTTCTTAAACATTTCTATATTTAGTCATTTTTTTGGTATGAAAAGGCTACTGTCATGGGTGGTCACATAACAACATAACGTCCATTGAATCAAATGAAAGACTGGGCTGCTCCCATGTTAAATGGATTAATGAAGCCTAACGAATGCGATGAAAGCCACTGGATTCTAGCAGACATCAAGAAGGAAGACATTGAGCCCAAGAGCCTCAGGCTCCCATCTACTGCTGCCATTTACTTTACTGTTATACAGTTAATACGGTTGTATTTTACATATGCAATGCATGTCAATTATATTCTGGATAATCACAATTTAAAAAAGCAAATAGGCTAAATGTACAATAGCGAAAATACCTCGACGGAGCAATAAAAGAGCCAATCTTACCGACGGATGTGGAGGGAGTAGCAGCTCACATTCAGGGGGAGCTTCTCTGGTCCTCGCTGAACACCAAGTTGTGATGGGACATTGCAGCTATCAGCACAACCTTTCCCCCGCTCACATGTGACCCAGGGAGGAGTTTGAGACTAATAGGAAAGCAGAGTTGTTATGGGCTCAGCTGCTCGTAGGCCCGTATCCCTGAAGAAAATGGAGACTGTGGATTTCCATGGAAGTTGGCCAGGCGGGGAAATCTCAGGAAGCAAATCCGTTGTTTTCAGTAATATGTTTTGCAACCATCGAACAAGCAAACCCAGAGCTTAAGGGTCATTTAAGTCCTGTTAAGACTTAGCTGTACATACATATGCATGAATTAACGTCCCATATTTAATATTGAGCTATCATTAATATTAATGAGACATAAGTAAAAGATTTATGAAGCAGGCTTAGTAAACCCCTCACATATATTGAAAGAAACCACTTTTATTGCAACTAAAAAAATAAACAACGCTCCGATAAAATAAACTATGGTTGTATCCACAATTTCTTATGAACAATCGGAATGTCTTTGGCCACATTGAAAACGGGGGCGATAAGAGGAAGCCTAGCTGGGCTTAAAATACTTGTACAGGTCGTTCTGCCGACCGCCTTTAGCGGCGGCCTTCTTGTCCTTGCCAAAGGGCTTTCTCCCTGGTTTCACAGAGGAGGGCACCTTGGAAACAGGCTTCTGCTGCCGCCACGCAGCCATCAGCTCTCTCTGGACGTCTGGGGGCAGCTCCGAGAACACGGTCGGGTCCACGTCCCCTGGCACGCCGTGGCCAGAAGACGGCGCCTGACGTCCCCAGCCTGTAGCCCGCCGGGCGTCTGCTGCCGCTGCCCCGGTTTTTTCCGGTGCTAGGCCGGCGGTGCCTGGAGGCGGCTGGCCGTCATCTGACACGGTCAGCGGCAGCGTATCAAATGACCGGACGTCAGCGGGAGAGTCCCCCCTCCTGGGGAGCTGATGAGAGTCACTGGGTGAGCCCGAGGGGAGCTGGGAGGCAGAGGGATGGGGGGCGGGGTACTCGTCAGAACCAAAGCAGAGGGGTCGGCGGGCGGGAACATCCCCGCTCACCGACGCGCAGGAGGCCGGAGGGGCGCGGGGGAACGCGGGCGACAACAGTTCCCTCTGGATGTCCTCGGGAAGTTCCCTGAACACTTCCGGGTCGACGTTCGGGGGCAATCGAAACTCGAACAGAGGCCCTCCTCCGCTCGTCGAGTCACGCTCGGCCTGCGCCTGGGTGCTGCACGTCACTCCCTGACGACCGCGAGTCACGGAAGACACAGCGCTCTTTGTTGACGCTAATGCGTGCTGATCCGTCTCGCTGCCCGAGGTGCTTTCTGCGGGTGTCGTCATTAGGAAGTGATGCTGAGTCATCACACTCTGTGTGCTTCTCTCCACGTCCTCGGACCCACACACATGACCAGGCCCGCCGGGTGGCTGCTCCTGTTGGGAAAACAAATTAGCATTACTACGAAAATGTGATTAGTTCAGTGTGGGACTCACTGAATAGATGTTGCAATAGGGACACGATAATGACATTTTAAAATGCAACTTAAAGAGTGTTGTTATCCACAACCTTGTGTAACAAAAGGAACATTTAGCTTGGGTTAAGGTTGGGCGATATCCATTTTTTAAAACCCCAATACGTCACGGTTTACGGTTCAACCGTCAAAATGTTGTATAATTAAGCGAGAGCGAATCTTACAACGTCTGTTTCCAATGTGCCATGAGCTGCTATGCTCTCTTCTGCCACAGGGTGGAAGCAATTGTCTACAAATGACTTTTTTCCCCATTCTTGTTTCATACAAAATGAACCCAATATCAAATCCAGTGTAAGGCTACCAGGCAAGTTTGAGTAATAGACTAGCGATGAATTATGTCCTTCACAAGCTTGCTATTCATTTCTTTATGTTATTCCAGAAGGAATTATTATCAGTATTATATCTGGCTATCGGTTGCATCAAACGGGGTGATTTTGGCAAGCAGTTTCACTGGGAGACGGAGTGATGTTGCCAGCCAGCTTGAGAACAGCAATAGCATCATATTTCGTCTTTTTATCTTTATATTCTGCATGTATGCTGATAGAGTTTGGGACATAATTTTACCTTACTCATTCTCACTCATCTTACCTTTTATTTAAGGCTGTGGAGTAAGAAAGAAATCCACCAGCACTTTATACATGGCTTCCATCAATATTCAAGCTTTGCGCACATAAAGATGGGGCTAATTTGGGGGAAAAGAAAAAACAGGGAATTCGATCTGGCATTCAATTGA
This sequence comes from Merluccius productus, assembly GCA_027122695.1. NCBI lineage: Eukaryota > Metazoa > Chordata > Actinopteri > Gadiformes > Merlucciidae > Merluccius > Merluccius productus. The sequence goes on along the minus strand of JAOPJI010071844.1, from coordinate 3,075 downwards.
GGACCTTAAAGTCAACTAATTTTACCAGCTCACACGCGGTGATGGCGCTAGCTGCCATTTCAGCACTTTCACTATCATAGGCTTGTGCCTCGTGCTCAAGCACATCCCACTGATTGGCTGATGTCAGATCAAATTCTGTAGCCTCAAATGACAGTAGCGGATGGTAGGCACGACCTCAGATCAGTGGCAGTTAGAGAAATTCAAATAAGTGAAAAAAATTAAACAAGCACTTAAAACGAGAGACATATTTTGAGACGATGGCAGGTGTTCATTTTGGACCCTGGAAGTGAAAGTATGCCAACCTGGGTTTGGGACATGATCAGACTGCTTCTCGGGGAGGTGCCATGCGTGAAGAAGGACGTAATGGCTCCCTTGCCGGTGGCTGCGGGCACCCTGGACGGGAGGTTGGTGAAGCAGACGTTGAGCAGCGTGAGGTGGAAGGCTGCGCTGCCCTCCACCATCTTGTGGAAAAGCTTCATCGCCATGGTAACCAGATGTGCGGGAGCATCACTGCTGCCTGTTAGATGCAATGGAAGGATGAGCACAAAACAATAATAATAATAATAATAATAATAATAATAATAATAATAATAACAATCCCAGCATCTGAGCCACTTAGTTACATAATTTATTTATGAAATGTACTTAACAGAATTTAATTTATATTTGATGTACATTTTTGTGTATCTATGCATATTTCTATTTTATTGCCCTGCTATATTTTTGTGTCTATATTTTTTTGCTCATTTTATTTCTATTCTCTACCTTTACAGCCATCTTTGGGCAGAGCACCTGTGACAGTAACACTTTCCCAATCAATAAAGTTCCCTGAATGTGAACAACAGATGAGCAGAAGAACGGAGCCCACCTGAGATGATCTTCTGTCCGATGTGGTGGGGGATGGGACACTGGCGGCTCTCCCTGCTGAACCACTTGTTGTCTGCAGAGTATCTACGGATGGTCAGCCTGAAGGTCTGGGGCTGCCTCCCGTCTTTCTGCATCCTCCAAACCAAGCGAAGGGATTAGATTCTGGGACTCCTACCACAGTGTTTCTGGAATGAGGATACGGGTACCCCTAGGGGTACTTTGGAGGATTGCAGGGGGTACTAGGAAAATGTCTAGATCTAAATATATTTCCCTTTTGTTGCTCTAATATTGGTTATGAACAATTGTAAAATAATGCCACCGTAATAATGATACAATTAGTCAAATTTGAATACCACCTTAATAAAATGAAATAACATTTATGTTCATTTAATGTTCATGTTTACACCAAATAACATGCACATACATTATTTATATTCATTATCGTTTGTTTCCCACCTCAAAATGTTTTGTGCTGGTGAAAGGGGTACTTGGCTGATAAATATCTTAGAGGGGGTACATTAGTAAAAATAGTTAGAAACACTGTCCTAAATACATTTAAAAAGACCAACCTCTCCAAGAGACTGTTGAGCAGGTCTTGGGTCTTTTCTAGAACTTCTTTAGTGGTGGATATTTTCTTGAACGAGTCTTCATCACTAAGAGACTAAATCAAACAAGAAGGAACACAACAATGAAACTGAACCTGAGTCATTTAAAAAGGTACTGTAGGTAAGATTTAAAGGGCCCTTATTTTACCACCAGGTGTGATGTTGATTAACCATTACCCTCTAGTGACATCACAAGTGGAGTGTCCACCCAGATGTATGATGGATAGATCAGCCTACCAGCCTATCCAGTGGACTGTACCAAATGGTAGACTGATCTATTCATCATACATCTAGGTGAACACTCCACTTGTGATGTCACTAGACGGTAGAATTTGACTTAGATTTTGACTGACTTGTAATAGTTAATCAACATCACACCTGGTAGTAAAATAGGGGCCCTGATTGGTTCAGGGAATCCATCTCGCCTGTCAATCACATTCATCATAGCTTCACCACAGCTGTGTGAATAGGGAAACGGGAGGGAGAGTTTTTTTGGGTTGTATCTGTATATCTTCAAAATCTTGCCCTTTTCTGCTCTCTCTCTTTCTTTCTTTGCAACTCTCAAATCGTACAGAGCAGCTTTAATAGGGCTTGTACATCAGAATGCGTCATGGGATTTTTTTAATGCCGATACGCCATATTGACAGGACTCAAGAGAGTTGTAGTACTCTACAATCCTACATTAACGTAAATATACTGTAAAGGCTTATGGAAACTTTGCCACGTCTTGCATGAGAAAAGCTTCAAGTTTCAAATACAACAATGTCTCCCCATAATGACAAATCATTTCATGACTATAGCAGCCCTATAGCAGGGCTGTCTGCTCCTACCTGTGGGGCTCCTGTGGGTGTGACTGGGGAGGTATCGATGCCCAGAGACAGGTTCTTTAAGCGCTGGGCAGTGGGGGCTCCAAACTCCTTCACTAGGTCGGCCAATGGGAAGAGCTGCAGGTCCTGCACACTGACCAATCCCAGGGCCTGGAGCCTCTTACTGGTTTGATGTCCCACCCCTTTAGAGCACACAACAACACTCACAGTTCAGACACAACACAGTTCAGATAAAGGGAAGATAACCTCATGTATATATAATACGACCTATATGGTACGCTATTTGTTATTTTACTTTCATCGAAAGCGACTTGTGTGGTATGTAAACTACTGTTGAATGAATGAATCACTTACAGTGTGTTGGATAGAAAGCAAACTAAAACAATTCTCTGTACCGGGGACCCTGCGAAGACCACCGAGCTGACCCATGATGTCGTCCACGTCCTCCGGCAGCAGTGTGGTTTGCTGGTTGGGTTTGAAGGTGCCAGACACCAGCTTGGCCAGCAGCTTATTGGTAGCGACTCCAGCGCAGCCGGTCAGGCCTAGCGTGCTGTCCATGGCAGCTCGGAGCTCGGCTGCGATGTGCGAGCCTAAGGCCAGCCTCTGGTGGTCTCCAGCGTTGGTCCCTGCAACTACACAGCATAAGGAAGTTTCCATTCGGTTCCTCGGTCAGGTTTCTAAAGGTTTGGATACGGTTATTATTGAAAAAATAGTCTATTGCTAATAATGTTTGAGAGGGAATATATTGAAAAATAGTTTACTACAGGCCCAAAACT